>JAINUG010000187.1:772500-947500 GCA_029706075.1 Aldrovandia affinis
GTTTGTCTTTTTAATCCATTGTTTTATGTTATTTAATTTATTTATATTTATTTGAATAAGCTTTCACAAATGCCTTTTGAGATGGGCTGTGTGTGTGTGTGTGTGTGTGTGTGTGTGTGTGTGTGTGTGTGTGTGTGTGTGTGTGTGTGTGTGTGTGGGTCATTTTTATGAGTGACCTCATACATTTTGGCATATGTTTCTGTACGTCTTATACGAGTGTTTGGGTGTGAAAAGGTTAGCAGGACTCACACGCTTCAGGGACATACTGCCTCCTGGAGGCTAGGTGGAGCACTGCTCACTGCTCATTGGATGCTGGTCTGACCCAAGACCAACTGGCTGTAAAAATAAGCTCACTGTACTGTAAACTTTCCACCCCTTTCTATTTCCTTTGGCAACACTGGACACTCCTCTAAAAACATACACACACACACAAACATTTCACACACACACAGACACACACACACACACACAGACAGTCACATGCATACACTCTTACTCTTACTCCCACACACAGACACACACACTCATTGGCTGCACTGGTGACATCATCGCTGGAGTCTCGGTAACGGTACACTGATGTCATGTGGGAGGGGGTGGAGTGGAGTGGAGGGAAGGGAGTGAGGTCAGAGGTCGGCTGAGACGGTGGAGAGCACGACTTGTTCTGCGCACCACCTCCCATCTGTCACCGAGACAACAGACCCCCGTCATGGTCCATGTGTACATTGAACTGCCTGTACAGACAACATGTAAAATTGAGTAAATAAAATAAAAAAACATTTTAAAAGAAGAAAACACAAGTTAACAAAGCAGTAAGTGTAATAATAATGCCAATAGAGATGGAAGTAGTCGTAAGAACAGGGTGACTTGTTTTTGTTATCTCGTTTTATGTTGTTTCGCTTTTTGTTTTTGTTGTTTTCTTTGTTGGTGTGGTGCCATTGTGAGTTGGGGAAAAGCTAGGCTTTAGTGTTACTGAGGCCTCCGCCCATATGTGTATTTGATCCCCGTGTGGGGGGGGGGGGATTTAATATTTGTGGCCCTTGTGGACAAGATATAATAAACGTCCCCCCTTCCCCACTCCTTGTGTTACCCCAGACCCTCTTCAAAATGAGATCTGCATCATCAGTGTTATTATGAAGGTGTATAACATCCTTACCATAAGAAGGACATGCTGCTCTCATGACCTGGAAAAAGCCAGAGGTCATTGACTGAACCAATACGAACACAAGCGTGGGGGTGGGGGTGGATGGGAGAGTTGTTGTGGCTGTGTTCACTTTGACAATGTGGAGGGGGAGACTTCCTGTGCCTAAGGTCGCCACGGTTACAGAATGTTACAGTGACGCACGTCGATTCAGCCGATATCCACCAATCACATTCAGGGAGGTCACAGAGTGGAAACTGTCCAGCTGTTGCAGGGCCCCATGTCTGGTTGTTGTAAATGCATTTAAAAAAAAAAGAATTAATTACACTTTGGGGACAAAAAAACATAAACATTACAACAACAACAAAAAGATTAATAGATTACACTTGAGCTACTTTTAGCTTTTAAAAAATGTCCTCAAGAAGAGATCTTTTGTGTTTTTTATGTTCTATATGACGACGGTTCTTTTTTCATTTGTTAATGTTCTTCTGACAGTCCATATTGTCATAAATATTATTAATATAATAATTTTTTGACAATGGAGCAAGACAACAGCTATATCCTCTGCCCTGTCCCACAGCCAACCCCACCCCACTGCCCCTCCTCCCAAACTCAAGGTTCCTGTTCTAAAATATCAGTGCCACTCACACTGTTAGAAAAAAATGACTTGGGGGAGAAAACAAGGCATTGTTTAATAAATTATTGAAATGTGAAAGTCTGTCTGGATTGCTGTTTTCTCCTAAACACACTTGGGACTTTCTTTTTTTGTCCAATTTAATGTTTTATTGTTTCTTTTATTGCAAATTCCATCATTCCAACAGTCTGTGGGGGGGGACAAACATTCCCAGCTGGATATAGTTATTTCTGCCCCCTAGTGGTCAGTCACAGGATCCATATATGATCGATGCTCTAGATTAGAATATCTGATAGCGTTGGACCGGTTGGACACTGCCGAGCCAAAGCCATTGATCTTCATAAGAACGTATCTCAAAGAACTGGGTGTTCCATGCCTGCTCATTAAACAGACTCGTATCTTTTTTATTCATGTATAACTATACAATATCTCTACCTGTTTGTCTGCGGGGTTGTGAGTTCTTGTCCTCTGGTCTTCCTAAAAAAAACCGAGTTTAGCTACAGGATGCAAACGCAGATTTGTGGTGTGGGATGGTTTATTATGGAGCGGATGTCAGCGTGTTTTACCCTAAAGGACGATGTAAAACGAATGACAAGACCAAAGTTGGCAAAGAACACAAAACTCTTTGATCAAAAGTAGTTTTTTTTCCCAGTGAAATGTGTGCTGACTAAACGTTAACCATAACAGGATTAATTGGGTGTCAAATCCAGCATTACGCATTCAAATTTGACACAATTCTAATCCCTGAGATTAAAATTTTAAAATGAAGACAAAAACGAAATGACTTCTGCAGAGGCTCCGCTTGGTTTAAGGAGCTCTTTGAAGCTCCGCTGCAGTGGTTCGTTAGTGGCAGGCGCGCTGGGCTACAGACACACGGCCGATGGTAATTGAATGATGAAGGAGATGCTAATTGCGTTGCGTTTCCAGAAGCCCCGACGAGCCACCTGGGCGCGTGGTAAAGCCCGATTTAATGAGCTCGGGGAAAACGTGTGTGCCCCAGTTCTCAGTCAGCTGCAATGATGGGGAAATCGTCCGTCGGTCGATGAATCCGTTACATTTTAAAACTCTGCCCTGAGCAGGATTTGTCGTGTTTATAGCAGTCAAACACACCGAAAGAAACACGGCGTGTTTATTTATTTATTTTTTATTACTGAAATGTCCGCATGAATGTCTACGCTGCTGCCCAAAAACGCGTTTACTATAGGCCTAGGTACGTGCGCGACATATAAATAGGCGGATACAATTCGTTGAATATTTTTCAGACCGGATAATATTGACAGAATCATATTTTATGTAGGGAGTATGACAGAAATCTCGCAGCATTGTTGTACCTACTCTATTAGTTCTCCATATTGCTTAGCCATTGACATTAAGCCAATGTTAGGGCCATGTGAGTTTCAAATCGCCTCACTGTACTTTTGGTTACAAAGAGATACACGTATGATAGTGACGTCATACTACAGCTGGTTATACAGTAGAACCAAGGTCGGCAACGTCGCTGAAATATGTATGCAAGAGCAAGGCCTATTATTGCAACACGTACCCGATGTTAATTGGGTTCAGGAATTTGAATTTCACTAATTAGACGTTCCCTACGGTCCTGCGGGCGGCAGTGTAGTGTAATGTTTAGGGAACAGGGATTGTAACTCAGAGATTGCCGGTTTGATTCCCAGGTGGGGCACTGCCGCTGTATCCTTGAGCAAGGTACTTAACCTGAATTGCTTCAGTAAATATCGAGCTATATAAATTGATTGTACGTCAAATAAAAACAACTGTCTAGGTCGCTCTGGAAAAGAACGTCTGTTAAATGCCTAAATTACAATTGGTGCTCAAGAATACAACTCGTGCTCACTGTGTAGGCACATCCCCTGCACGCGCAGCATTACAGAGGATTATTACAGAGTTGCTCAGGTGCAGCCAAATCGAGATATTTTTTTGATATGGGGACAAGGAGGACCAGAGATGGGAAATGAAATTGTGCTTCGGCTCGGTGGAAAATATGCTGCTCCATTTGTCTCTCTCCTCCATAGATGGAGGATGAAGATTAAATCGAGACCTCTTCAAAGTCAGTGTGCCACGCCGCGAAGATAAAAATGGATTCTGTCGTTATCCCTTCATTGCAATCTTCTCTAAATGCCTATTCAATCATTTTGTCATCTTAACTTAAGATGATTAATATTTAATATGTGTGCTTGGGAAAAAAGTAGATGAAAGATCCCCGTTCCTTTCTTCTCACTCGCAGGATGCTGTAGTGGGAAAGGGCATCCTAGCGAACCATGAAGGCCGCAGCTGTTGTGTTCCTCCCGCTTTCTCTCATTTTCATTCAGCACCGCGCGCTGCAAGCAGAGTGTGCTGGACCGCCACTCGCGAACAGAGATGGGAGATAAGATAAGAGCTAAGATTGCCTCCGGCTAATCGTTGAGCTAACACGACGGAGTAAAGAATAAACAAAGGATGGAAATCTTACAGATAATTAAGTCACTATAATGATACGAATAGGGCGAGAGAAATGTCGAATATGGGAATTAAATTATGTATACGACATTATTTATGTACTCTAATTGAGGGGCGACTAAAATAGCTTATATATATATATATATATATAAACCGGGGTATTTACTCAAGCACTGAAGGTTAAGTTCCTTGTTCAAGGGTACAACCTGTGAGAAATAGCTATGCATGCCATGAAGAACGAATGTCCCATATTTACATCCCAGGATCCCCTTTTAACCAGTCAGATCAGTTGTCAGACAGCTGATGTTTTCATTTCAATGTAATGTGCTGTCAAATCAAATCGAATGCATTCTTAATAGTGAATTTCACAAAATGGTCGTCACAATACGCTTTACAGCAGACCCTGGCCTGAACCCCCACAAAGGCAAGCCTAGGGCAACAGTGGCAAGGAAAATCTCCCTAGGTGGAACAAATAGTAAGAAACCTCAGGAGGAACCAGACTGAAGAGGGTCTGGCCAGCTCAGGGTCTGAGTTTGTAATGACCAACAATGGTCAATTTGTACATTTTCATATATATATATATTTATTCCTCCAAAAGAGGTTACAATTGTTTAAATTACAGGTGAAATCAGTAGGGTACTGACATTACTGAAGGTGTGGGCACCTGGTCACTGAAAGTAAACCATTTGTGGAAAAAGTTCAATGACAGAGCAAATGGCAACAAGTCACACCTGCACTGTGTTCAAATAAACAGGGGGTGAAAAAAATAAGCACATTTTCACAACTTTGGGTTAGCCCATAGCGTCAAAAGTACCATGCTGATGGGAACCAATCAAGAATCAGTATGGTTCTCAAGACCTCAAGTTGTGCAGGTTTTTTTATTGTTGTTTTTTTTCATAAACCTCCATGTGTTTATTTGCACGATATTGCAAATAGTATTGGTCTCAGTGACGATGTTGTCAAACTCTGGTCTTGACAGAGCCTTGGACGCGGGCCTTTTCACCCCTGATACTGCGGCCCAAATCACGTAATTTCACTGAGAGGACGATCAATAAAACAAAGCAGAGTACCATTGTTTAGAATTGATAAACAATTCATTTTGGAGCAGGAAGCAATTGTACAAGGTTTGTGTGTTTGTCATGCTCATAACCAGTAGATGGCGATACAGTAGCAAAAAAAAATCTGGGTTGACCATATCGCAAGATGACAGGTTTTTAAATTCTCCATAACAAATTTTGGGGTCTTGGGAAGCTACTCCAGCTTAACAAAAACATTAACTTTTGATTTGTCCCCATTTTTATCCCAAATTTGGAAGCCAATTATACCCTCTATTTATTTCGATTAACCCTCCCCCACAAACTCGCCGCCCGTTTCTACGGGGCAAGCTACTCTCTAAGGCCAGCGATGATCCGCCTCCTTTGAGGCGGAACTCACCGACCCCCTTTCTAGAGCCCCCCTACGTGCTTCACAGCGAGTTTGTGCCAACCACCCTCCCCCCTCCCTCAGGAGCGGACAGCCAACCGCGTCCGACAGGCAGCTTGCACTCATACAGGACCAGCCAAATACGGGTGTGTTAGACCGCTACGCTATCCACCGGCCCCAAAAGTTCGTTTTTTTAGTACCAGTGAGGGACTCATGCAAAAACACTTAATTAAAAGGTAGCAGCTTCACACAGTTTCTACAAACTGTTTATTCCTGAAGTGTTATACTTTCTAAACATGATTGTAGAAAAAAATAAAATAAAAATGATGTTAAGGCTGGCGGATAGCGTAGCGGTCAAACGCACCACACTTTGGCTGGTCCGGTGTGGTGTGCGCTGCCTGTCAGAGACACGGCTTTAAACCCGCGTCTCTACCAGACCGGCCCTGGTCGTCGGCCCCGAACAGAGGCGGCGTTTAGCTGTTTGCCTCCGGGGGAGGGGGGAGGGTGAGCCGGCATGAGTCCGTCGAGGAGCAGGAAAAAGGCGTCCGTGGTAGAATTGTCTCGCCCCGGAGGACGGGCGGTGGACTCGTAGGGGAGGGGGAATTGAGATAAATAGAGGGTATAATTGGCAACCAAATTGGGAGAAAAACTGGGAAAATTTTGAAATAATAAAAAAATAAAAAAAATTAAAAGATGTTAATGTTCATCTTTTTTTATTTATTTTTTAAACAGCAAAAATGAGAACGTATGAGAATACAAAATGCGCGTTTTTCTGTTCAACTGTTCACCATTTGAGCAGCAGCCCAGTGCACCTGAACAGGTGAGAGACCTGACCCCTCCCCCTAAGCACAGTCTGCCCTCTGGGGGGGATTACTCTGACGGCTCCAGAGACCTGGGGCTGCTCTTCAGCACCTGCAGAGACTGGGTCCCTCGGTCTGCGTGCGAGTAAGAGGAAGAGGAGGAGGAAGGCATCTGCAGGTGCAAGAAGGCAGGGTCCGGAGCAAACCCCGCATCCGGGGGCTGGCCGTCGGGGGACGGGGGCGTGGCGGCCTGCGACTGGAACGGGGACAGCACGTGGGGCGGCTGGGACAGGCCGAACTGGGCCTCAAATAGAACGTTCTGGATCTGCAGCTTGGCGTATTGCTTGGCCCGCAGGTCCCCCACCAGCCGCAGCTCGTTGGCCACGTGCTTGCCAAAAATGTCATCCATGTCCTCCCGCGGTGGGGGCGGGGCCGGGGCCGGGGCCGGGGCGGTGGGTGGGGGCCCCTGGGGAAGGGAAGGGCAAGGGGGATGGGGAAGGGGAGGGGGAGGGGGAGGGGAGGGGCCAGGGAGGCAGTTGCCGTGGCAGTTTTGTAGGCACGCACTGCCTCCCGAAGAAACAAGTCCTCCCTGTGGCGTTTGCCGCCACCTCCGAGGGGCGGAGTCTCGACTGCCCGCCGACGAGTCGCCCGCATCTCTGAGAGGGAGCTCCGCCTCAGCGCTGGGGCAGGGGGGGCGGGGTCTATCACCACGTGGCTCAGGATCTCCACAGGCTCCGCCTCCAGCTCCGCCTCCACTTCCACCTCCACCTCGCCATTCTCCTCCCTCATCTCCTGTAGAGAGAAGGCAAAAGAGACAGAAATAGAGAGAAAGAGTAAAAGAGACAGACAGAGAGAGAGAGAAAACAAGAGTTATGGTTCATCATTACTATTATTATGATTTTTAATTCCTCTAATCATAATTAATAATTGCACCTTACATAAAAATCTGTAATAACAACATCAGTAATGCAATTGTATTATTAGCGGACCTGGGTGTGGGACTTGCGAGGCACCACGTGGGGACTGAGGAAGTGGTCCATGTCGTGGAAATATGGCCACTGCGAGCGATACACCTCCCCCCCGCCAGCCGCCTCCCACGCCCGCGAGCGCTTCACCTTGGCCAGCTCCTTGCTGTAGTATGTGCGCAGGTTCATCAGCTTCTTGTTCACCTCGTGCACTGCGCACAGAACAACAGACCGTCAGACGGGCGCCCAGTCCGTCAAAATAAACATCGTCATCTCAAGCAGACCAGGGTCGATTTGAAATACTTCAACCTTTAAGACACCAATAAAATGGGGGCTGATTACTGACCACTTGAAATAAATATCATGTTAGTTAATGCTAATATTAGCTAGGTATGAATCAACTTACGCGTGAATGCCAATGCCAAGCACATGTCAGTCGCGTTCTGGTTACATCGCATCGCGTATTATCTACCTAGTAACTAATTGTAATATAACTAGCCAGAAATATATGTCATTTTCGAACTGAAACGAAGTAGCTAGCAATCATCTACAGCAACGCTCGTCGTTGGATGGGCTGTTCTCTCCGTGTGAAAACGAAGCTCGGTGAATGTTTATGTTTATGAGACCGGCCTCGTAAACACTAACCAGGTGCGGCGATCTTGGCACTCAGGCGGACGAGCGCGGCCTGTCTCATTGCCTTGTTGTGGTAGTCCCGGTTGCTGATGTTCCACAGCACATCCTCCGTCTCGTACAGGCCGATCAGCTCCAGGATCCGCAGCCGGTTCCACGGAAACTCCATCTGCACGCCCTGCTCCATGAACGCCGCCATGCCATCGTCACGTGATCGCGTAGCAGTCGGTCACATGACGGCCGCCGCGTTCTTCCTTCCTTCCACGTTGTGGGCCGTGATCGTAAACATACAGTTCTCGAGCGAACTGGAGCTTCTCAGCTGTCCAAGGCGGGGCACACGAGTTGTTTGAGGAGGGTGTAGCTTGCATTAGCTTGCACTAGCTTGCACAACCGGGGGAACAGGATCAAGTATAGGTAACGTATTGCATTTAATGCGTATTGCGTGTGCGTGAAGGGTAAGCAGCAACTAGCTGTCTGTTTCGCGTCTCGCTAATATGTAATAATTAATTAGCTGCTTGTTCCCTAATTTAGCTGACATGGTAATTGTAACTAGTTGGACAACACCAAACAGTAGCTTGCTAGCTACAATCGCTAAGGTGACTGGCAAGTCTGAACCGCATTTCTTTCTTTATTTGAAGTTTGCTTGGCTAGCTTACTAGTTAACTTTCTTGTTGGTTAAACTGATCAAAACAACAGGTTGAACTGGGTTAGTTAGCTAGCGAAATGTGTCTGCCGGCTTAACCGGTTTATTCTATAAATGAATGACTGAAACAATGAGCTAGGACACGGCTAAAATGTGTATTTCCATGCCAAGAAGATGGCAAAATGACTGGGTTGCTGCGTAGGTAATGTAAGTTATAATGTCAGATACTATAAATATACGTCAGCACTGAATCCGACTCATTCAGGTTCAATTGCGTGAATCCCTGGGCAGGGATCCAAATCTTCAGGCATTTGTATAATATTCTAGGGAACAGCAGACTTCTTTTTGTAACACGAACAGGTGTCATGTCCTCAAGAACAACACATCCGGAAAGGTGGGACCGTGGCACGTCTCTTCACCATCTTGTCAGTTGCGATGGTGGCCTTTTGCCTTTCTCGAATGCACTGAGTGAGGTCGGATCCTTCTAATGTCATCAGCTTTGAGGCAAAGATTCCGTTCCTTCTTTGTTTTGGCAGGGTGCCCCGGAACGGCCGCTTAGCATATCAGTCCCCCATATGCTAAGCGGCCGTTGCACAGGCAGCACTCGATTAACTCAGAGTCAAATTAACATTTGGCCTACTCTGTTGTGACATGGGTGAACTTTTTTCACTTAAAAAAAAGTTTTTAAAGTCCCCCCACCTACAGTCAAATGTATAACCCTTGACACCTTTATACAACACTCACAGCAGTGCTGCAATGCAGTGGCTATTTAACACACAGTGCAGGACATGGGAAGCATGTCTAAAACATGTTCTATACTATGGATCTGTATAAGACATGTAGGCTATAAATATGAAAAAAATACAATGATCACATTCATTCCGGATGCGTATATCAGACAAGGTTTATTGTATCTGAAAGTATATCTTTGGCAATTTATGAAATATGTAATTAAAACCTAAACAAAATATTCTCAAAAGGAAAAATATATTTTTGTTCCATTTTGCGGAGGACCCCTTGGGACTCCTTCCCAGACCCCAGTTTGGGAGCTACATGCTCCATGCCCTCAGTTTACTTCTTTGTCGAACCCTTGTGCTCCGGAACTGGGCCTCCTGACCCACCCTGTCCAGCTCGAGGGTCGTGAACCCTGCCTCCTCCTGGTGAATGGTTTCAGAACCGTAAGACATGCCTACGGATGCAATTGCACATTCCACATTCCACATTGATTAGAAAATGTCTAGAAAAAAATCTGGCTTAGAAAAAGAAAATGAAACATTACGAAGTGCTTTAACTGTTGTGGCCTTGTTGGTCTTCCTCTGCATACAACGGCAAAAGAAGCTTCTTTCGTCAGAGTGAATGTTTTTGAAACTCCTCAGCCCCATCCCATCCCTGCTCCAGCCCTGCCCATTCATGCTCCAGCCCCGCCCATTCATGCTCCAGCCCCGCCCCATTCCCCCTTAGCCCCGCCCCCACCATAGTCAAGGTCACAGTACATGCTTTACCTGTGCTCTCCGGCTCCCTTAATGGTACAGGGCGTGCCTCTTCCCCGCCAAGGTGCCGATGGAGTCGCAGGTGAGGCCGATGCACGTGCTGGTGACGGGTGGGACAGGCCTGGTGGGCCGGGCTATTGAGCGCGTGGTGAGAGAGGAGGGCAGTGGCCAGGAGGGCGAGCAGTGGACCTTCCTCTCCTCCCAGGACGCCGACCTGACGTGAGTGCCCCACCAGGAGTGGCGCTGTGGAGCTGTGCACCGAGCTCGACTCCAGTTCGATTGATGGATGCCGTAAGGTCACATTCACAACAGGGTCAGGGGGTCAATTCCATTTCAATTCAGTCAGTTCAGGAAATTTATTTAAATTCAAATTACCTAATTGAAAAATATCCATAGAGCATTATGGGCATGGAATTGAATTGAAATGAAATGGAATTGACCCCCGAACCTGGGTTCATACTGGTGGCTGATTCTGTTTTTTTTGGCGCAGAAACGCGGCAGAGACGCGGGCGGTGTTCGAGAAGCACCGCCCCACCCACGTCATCCACTTGGCAGCCATGGTGGGGGGGCTGTTCCGGAACATGCGGGAGAACCTGGAATTCTGGGTAAGGGCATTCCGCTGGGGCTTCACCTCACTTTGCTTGGGCCCTTCCACCCCTCCTGGGCATAGGCCTTCGATGCCTGTCCTCCAGCGCACTAACATGGATATATACACTACCACTTACCTTTGTACCATTTCAGGTTATTCACTGGACTTGAACTGCTTAAATTTCAGTAAAAACTGGAAAATGGGGGTGTTCTAAAACTTTTGACCCGTAGCGTATGTGTGTATTATATTTATTTATACCACATCTTGGATGAATACTCGATTCTGATTGGCTGACAGCCGTGCATACAGTATATTATGTGTACGCATGGCAAATCCTTATCACTTCCAAAACAAGTTTTATGTTAATTTGCCCAAACACACACGCTGCATAAAGAGGGATCAACATTATTTCAGCGCTCGTGTCGCGTCACCGCCCCAGGGCGTATATATTCTGAGAACGCAGGGCTTATCTTGGTTTATTCCTTACATTTATATACGTATATATATATATCCCCAGAGACTATGGATGCAAATTAGCCTTCTGGCTAACTCCAACACATTTACATTGACGTGTAATGTGAAATAAACTGCATGTCCAGGCCAAGCTGGAGTGGGGTTATTAGTGTCCCCTAAGCTGACATAAACCTTATTTTCATCTCCCCAGAGGAACAACGTCCACATCAACGACAATGTGCTGCAGACGGCACACGAGATGGACGTGGTCAAGGTGGTGTCTTGCCTCTCCACCTGCATCTTCCCAGACAAGACCAGCTACCCCATCAATGAGGGCATGGTGAGGAAAAGGCGGGGCATGGGGGACTAGTGACGCCAACCCCCAAAAATGGGTGGAGCTGTGAGTTGTTGGTGACACACTAACTTGAACCAATTGCTGTGTTTTTTGCTTTGAGGACTTCTGATTGATTGTTGCGTGTCAGTGATTGACAGCGCATTGGTAGCCCCGCCCATTATGGGGTTTAAGAAGCCTCACCACAGCTCCTCCGTGGTAATCAGATGACTCCGTCCTCTCTGCGTCCTTAATCTGAGAGGCGTGCCCTCGGACGGAGCATAGCGTCTTCCTTGGCTAGGCCTCTTTCTGAATTATGATATGCATAAGATTGGAACATTTCATTGTCAATGGTAACACAAACAGAACTTTCAGTGTTAAAAATATGGAGCTGAGTATCTGGGGTTAGTAATGGAGAGCCACGCATCACTAGGAGCCACAAGGGCGACCAGGTCCTGCACCAGCAGCATGTCACGTCTTCACTGAAACAGGTGGTTGATCACCTGCTATTACACTATTAAATCCGTTATTGGTGGATTTAATAGTGCGGGTACGTTTGGGGTGGGACCCTGAAACGGGTGGGGTTTAGGAGTGATGTTCTAAAAGGGGGCGTGGTTTTAAATGGTACTCTATTGATAAAGCGTCTTCCTTGGCTAGGCCTCTTTCTGAATTATGCTTGGAACATTTCATTGTCAATGGTAACACAAACAGAACTTTGTTAAAAATAAGTATCTGGGGTTGTGGGGCATCACTAGGAGCCACAAGGGCGACCAGGTGCACCAGCAGATGTCACGTCTTCACTGAAACAGGTGGTTGATCACCTGGACTATTAAATGGTGGCAGGGCTCATGTTCTAAAAGGGGCGTGGTTTTAAATGGTACTCTGTGGGGTTTGGGGTGGGATGCTCTGAAAGGGGTGGGACATGAAAGGATGGGTGGGGTTTGGGGTGGGGTATGAAATGTATGGAAGGTGGCTAGCTACGAATAACAATTGCTTGTTCAGTTGTAAAACTAGCTAGCTGGCTAGCTAGAAGGTGGCTAGCTACGAATACCAATTGCTTGCTCAGCTGTAAAACTAGCTAGCTGGCTAGCTAGAAGTTGACTAGCTACGAATAAAACCAAGCAAGCAATTGGAATTCGTAGCTAGCCACCTTCTAGCTAGCCAGCTAGCTAGTTTTACAGCTGAACAAGCAATTGTTGTTATTCATAGCTAGCCACCTAGTTTCCAGCTGAACAAGCAATTATATTAGCCACCTTCCATACATTAGCTAGCCAGCTAGCTTAACTGTACAGCTGAACAGACAATGCATATTGTTATGTTCATAGCTGGCTGGCTATATAATTATAATATAATTATATATTATAATTCATATATTATGTTCGTAGCAAGGCAGCTAACTTAGCTGTACAGCTTATTCGTAGCTAAATAGCGTCACCGGACACCCGGACACATTCTTCTGGGTTTTCTCACTCAGGAATGCGAGCTCGTCATGTTGGCATAGCAACAGTCCAAAATTCCGATTGCATCACCCCGGACACATTCTGGCAAAGCGGACACCATTTGCCATGACAGTGCTCCTCTCTTCTCCCATCGTTTGATCCTCCCCGCAGATCCACAATGGCCCCCCACACGACTCCAACTCCGGATACTCGTATGCCAAGAGGATGATCGACGTGCAGAACAGGTACTGCTGCTCAGGAGGAGGAAAGAGCACAAGCTTATACTCTCTTATATATATCACTCTGCTAACTGTGTGTGTGGATGTGCGTGCGCGTGCCTGTATCTGTGTGTGCGCGTGTGCGCGTCTGTGTGTGTGTCTGTTTGTGTGTGTTTGTGTGTGTGTGACACAGAGGGTATTTTCAGCAGTTTGGCCGGCGATTCACGGCTGTCATTCCCACCAATGTGTTTGGTCCCCATGACAACTTCAACATCGCAGACGGACATGTGCTTCCTGGACTCATACACAAGGCCTACATTGCACAGAGTGAGTTACACACACACATACACTCACACTACACACAGGCACACTTACACTCCTATACACACACACATGCACACACTCACACTCGTATACACACACTCACATGCACATGCACTCACGCACACTCACACTCACACTCATACTCATACATCACACACACACACACACACACACACACACACACACACACATACTAGCATATAGCCATTCACACACATACTTTCTCTCTCTTTCACTACACACACATATGATTCATAAGCCTTAACCCTGCCTGTCTCTCCCTAACAGAGGGGGGGTCCTCTCTGCAAGTGTGGGGGTCTGGCACCCCCAGGAGACAGTTCATCTACTCTCTGGTGAGTGTCTCCCTATCGCCCCCTGTCTAATTTAATTTGAAAAAAGAGGCAGGTATGGGTGTTCAGTGTGCAGTTCTGTGCAATTCAGTGGAGTGAGATTTAGTGGTTTGGAAAAGCAGAGATGAAAAGGTGAGTCTTGAGTTGTGTCTTGAGAGAGCTAGTAGTGAGAGAGCAGTGAGAGGAAGTCCTGATGTAATATGGGAGCTGATTCCAAAGGGAATGTGAGGGAACAGAAGGCCCGGTCCCTAGGCCCTAGGGTATGGAGGTGGGTTCTGGGGACAGTGAGGAGGTTGGAGGTCGAAGTGCTGGATCTGAGGGCTCGGGTAGTTGTTTGGGGGTGAGAAGGTTTTGGAAGTAGATGGGGCTGTTTCCAGTGATGGTTTTGAAGGTGTGGAGAAGAATTTTGAATGGATTTTGTGGAAGATATTTCCAGATATTTTCTGGAAAAAAAGATTAATAAAACAAAATATATTTTTCTGAACAATTATATTAGTAATGCAGGTTTGGAATTTTCTGAATTTTTTGAGCATAAAATATACCTCATTACAAATATAGTTTATTTTATATAATCTCTTTTGTTAATCTTTATCAAGGGTATGAATAAAAACAGAGCCTGCTGTATGTATTAAATATATGTGATGAACATGACACACACGTATCCTCTGCAGTATGTGTGTGTTTGTAACATTGATGTGTGTATTGGTGTGTGTGTCTGTAGTGTAATGTGTGCATTTGTGTGTTTGTATGTGTGTAGTTTGTGTGTATGTAGTGTGTGTGTATGTGTGTGTAGTTTGTGTGTGTATGTGTGTAGTGTGTGTATGTGTGTGTTTGTGTGTAGTTTGTGTGTGTGTATGTGTATAGTGTTGTGTGTTTGTGTGTGTGTAGTTTGTGTGTATGTGTGTAGTGTGTGTATGCATGTAGTTTGTGTGTATGCGTGTAGTGTGTGTGTATGTATGTTGACAGGATATGTTCCATCATGTTGTGTGCATTCAGGACCTGGCCCGCCTGTTCCTCTGGGTGCTGAGAGAATATGATGAGATTGAGCCCATTATACTGTCTGGTGAGTCCAGCGTGATACTGATACACCTGTGTGTGTGTGTGTGTGTGTGTGTGTGAGTGAGTGTGCACGTGTGCGTGCGTGTATGTGTGTGCATGTGTGTGCATGTGTGTGTATGTGTGTGTATGTGTGTGCATGTGTGTGCATGTGTGTGTATGTGTGTGTATGTGTGTGTATGTGTGTGTATGTGTGTGTGTGCATGTGTGTGCATGTGTGTGTATGTGTATGTGTGTGTATGTGTGTGTGTGTGTATGTGTGTGTGGCTCAGGTGTTGTTTTGTGCCTCAGTGGGTGAGGAGGATGAGGTCTCCATTAAGGAAGCAGCAGAGTGTGTCGTGGACGCTCTTGATTTCAAAGGTCAGGTGGTCGTATCCTTTAATGAGTGGATCTCACTCACACACTTACATACTCACACACACTCACACTCACACATTCACACTCGCATACTACACACACACACACACTCACACACTTACACACATACTCACACTAACATACTCACACACACACACACACACACACACACACACACACACACACAGCCCCTCTTCCTTAATCTCTGGCTTCAGTTTGACACCAGCAAAGCCGACGGCCAGTTCAAGAAGACGGCCAGCAATGCCAAGCTGCGGCAGTACCTCCCCGAATTCACATTCACACCCTTCTCACAAGGTCAGAGTGCTGGGGTGGGGTGGGGTGGGCCGGGACAGGGGCTGGGGTGGTGTGGGCTGGGGTGGGCTGGGGTGGGTGTGGGCTGGGGTGTGATGGGAAAAGAGGAAGCCGTGCCATGCTATTCTTTCCTGCACTATTTACAATGAAGTCACTGAGCAGAGGCTCTTATCCAGAGTGAAATAAGTATATTTAACTAAGGTGGGGGAGACAACAACAACAACATATGACAGTCATTCCTCGGAAATCCCTACAGACAGATTGTTCTGTTCTTGCCATGGGCTCCTCCTTGCATTGTGTCTCATTCAGCCTGTGCGTTTCAGTGTAAAGAGGCTTAGTTTTTAAATAATTATTCTTGTTGCTAACAGTGTCCTTGGAGAGACTGGTGATATCCCAATGAAAGGCCTTGTTTTGCCAGTTGTTTCACTGCAATGATTAAAAAACCGTACCTTAATTGTTAATCAGTCTGCACACATTCAGCTCTGTTCCTCTTCCCCCCCCTTTCCCCTTTCCAGCTGTGAAAGAGACTTGTGATTGGTTTGTAGCCAACTATGACACTGCCCGGAAGTGAAGATTCTGTCACCTGATTGGATGGCGTTGGCGGGGAAAAGGAAGAGATGGGGCACTCCAAGACCAAAGAAGAAGAAAGGGAAAGAATGAGAACGAAAATTAAGATGGCTCAGCCAGTACAGCAATGGCAAAATGAAGGAAGATCCAAATGGAAACAATGAACTGAACTGAAAAGACCTGGGAATGCAGTGTCCATTTTGGCTCCCCCCCTCCTCACATTTGAGACTAAACTGACAATCTTCACATTGGGCGTAAGCCACATTACGAATGTGTTAATACTGCAGGGATATTAGGTTTGTTAAATGCATATTTTATTTGCGCTTTTAATTTAAAAGCTACATCTACAGCCAGGAAGGGGGTGAGGCCAGGGGTCCCTAACCCTGGCCCTGGGGAGTCGCAGTGTGCTGGTTCTCATTGCTACTCAGCACTTCATTGACCAATTAAAGCAGTTGATTACATACACCGTTAACTCGCCTGGTTTCTTGGCTCTAAACCGGTTGCTGATTTGAAGGTTAAATCATAAGCCAGCAGCAGACCCTGCAGCCTTCTCTATCCGAGCAACATTTAACAGAGCCAGACCCCCATGCAAACATGGCTGCCAAGTTCAATGCAGTATGTCCGTGTGTCTGTCTGTGTGTGTGTGTCTGTGTGTGAGAGAGCAAGAGAATACAGGCTAATTAAGTGGATTGACGGTTTAAAAATAGTCAGTGTGTACTCGGCTAACGCTGTACCTAGAGGGAGAAAAATTGTCTTGAGTGCAATCGCAGCACCTTTTCCCTAAAACACAGGTGTCGAACTCAGTCCATCGAGGGCCAAGTGTATGCAGGTTTTTGCTGCAACCAATGCACTACACCAGGTGATTTCACTATTAAGCTCGCTTCTCCAGCCAAGGAGTGGAACCAATTGAAATCTCCTGGTGCAGTGCATTGGTTGCAGCAAAAACCTGCGTACACTCGGCCCTCGATGCAGTGAGTTCGATAGCCCTGAGAAAGGGCTGCCCTAAAAAGTATTAAATTATATTTATCGACTTATCATCAAATTTATATACAAAACAAATATTTATGCATCACCCAGGAGCCTGAATAGAGTATGAAAAGATTAGAAAAATGCTCAAAGATCTGGAGTAACAGAGACGATGCAATGTAAGGTCAAATAATTTATTACAAATAATGCAAAACATGAAATACAAAAAGAAATCTAATCATGCAAAACAGTTTACTGCTAGTCCATAAGAGAAAATGTTACAAGAGAGACCACTACATTGCTAAATACTACTCTCACACAAAATAACAAATATTTCAGTGTCCAAATATCTGTAACAGACGACCTAAAAAGGTTCAGAAATAGGACAGCCGAGGCCGCTCAAGGCCCCTCTACCATTTGAGTCAGCTGACCTGACCGCAACTCAAACATAACTTAATCACTTCAGAAACACAAAGTGCTCTTCTCTGTACACATGATAAAAAGCAGTGTAGTTAATAAAATTAGCCGTAGGACAGATTCACGTAGACTGGGGGCCGCCGTGTGTCCCCCATCAATCATAGATCCTCGTGATGCCAACAAACGTTCGCAAAGTGAGCCTGTCTACTATCAAAGGTTATTGAGTGGATTTGTCAGGTAAAAAGTAAGGTCAGCTCGCAGCTAATGAGCCAACCCTGGTAGTCACATATGACACTACACTCTACATTCGCTGGTTAAAAGGTGATGTGGTTTAACATTAAAAACCCTCCAATGAGGAACATGTATATCAATGACTACGGCAGCTCTTAAAGGCTGCAGAAAGACGCACGCACACACACAACTACATACAACTGATATTATGGGTCCTAAAAGACAGATTTTGTTCTCCCCAGGAAACCACAAAACTTTGGAATTTGTCTGGTCACAGGTGCGTTGCGCATTTACGTCCAAGCGCTCTGCAGGTGTACACAGAGGGGTGAAGCAGCGCTGGTTAGTTAAGCGCCGTTTTAGTTTAGTGAAGCGCACTCGCAGCAACACAAAAGAGAGGCACGTGAGAAGGCCTTGGGCCTTCGTGGTTTACGGTTTCAGTCCCCAGACATCTGGGACCAACAGAAAAGGGGAGGGGGGAGAGGGGCGGCGAGTGTTGACGGTCTCGCGGGGTCACAGTGGGTTGTAGGAGGTATACCCCCCCTCGTGAACCCTGCAGTAGTCTTGGCCCAGCACTGCCCTCTTCTTGCAGGGGAGACCAGTCTTGGTGGTGCCATGACACAGCTGTCTGCCGGAGGTTGAGCTGGAGGGACAGGGAAAAAGGGTTACATTTCCCTTTGCGGTCATGTATAATCTTCATCACCACCACCTTCATCATCAGTCATCAGACATCCCCAATGTCCAGTAAGTGTAAACTGGGGCGTAGCACACAGAGAGAGAGAGAGAGACAGGCTAGAAAGGAAAACAATGTCACAGACAGAGAGATTTACAAACAGACAGACACAGAGTTGTACAGACAAGGACACAGATAAACTTAGACACAGGTGTACAGATAACAGAGGGAGCATCGTTCAGCGTGTGGCTGAGAGAATAGGGCAATAGGGGAGGGTGAGAGAGCATTGTATTGGAGCATTAAGCAGTTAAACAGGTAGTTCCACTAAACGCTGACTCGATCAGTTACAGCTCTTTTTTTACTAGAACAGCTGGGAGGAGGTCAGGTTTGTTTGGTTCCTTTGTTCATTTTGGGATCTCTTTTAGCCAGCATCAGTTAATCGTCTAACAGCAATCAACTTACAGTATACAAAGAGCTCAGAATGTGGGCTTAGGGGTGCTGGCCGTTGGGAGGGAAAAGGGGGCTCACCTGTTGCTGGAGAGGGATTGGTTGGGACTGGCGCTGCGCGAATCAGCCACTGCTTCCAGCACAAATCCCAGATGCTTCTGGGGAATGCCCTCCAGCACAGCCTGCCAATCAGAGCACCTCTTATTAAACCCTGAACCAATGAGGTTGCCCCATACAGGTCAACCACCACCCCCCAATTTCACCTTTACTGTGCAAGTAGGCGCACAGTGGCTTTCAAAGCAACACCTGTACGCCAACATACTAGAGCAATACAGAGCACAAAAAACAACCATCCCACGGCGGATAGCGTAGCTGTGTAATACACCATATCTTGGCTGGTCTGGTACAATGTACACTGCCTGTCAGAGACGCAATTCGAAAACCTGTCTACCAGACCAGCCTTGGTTGCCAGCCCCGATTGGGGGCAGCATTTGGCTGTCCGCCCCTGGGGGTGAGCTGGCTCGGGTCCACTGTGAAGCACGTAAGGGAGTCTCCAGAACCTGGGTGGCCGAATTCCATCTCGAAAGAAACAGAGTTCACTGCCCTTGGAGAATTTTCTTCCCTCGTAGAGATGAGCGGCGGACTCGTGTGGAGAGGGTGAATCGAAATAAAGAGGGAGAAAAACAGAAATCTGAAACCAATTTAAAACAATAATAACCATCCCACAAGGGCTCTTTTTATTGGTTTTTTGAAATGCCTGGTTTTGGAGCTGGCAAGCGTGTGAGCCATTCTGTAGGAATGTTTGGGGTGTGTGTGCATTCTCAATGAGGAAAGGGCCAGTCCCAGACTGACCCCAGGAAAGCTAGGCCTGCTCTTAAATCTGGGAGTGGAGTGGCTCGGGGTTCCCAGACTGGGAGGCAGAATTCGGGGCTCATCAATCCGGGTGGCCTGGGAAGGTGACATGGCCATGTAGGGGTCATCTACGAGAAACAGACATGACTGTTAGGGGGGCCACCCACACGCACACGCTCATGTACAGTGCCCCTTTAAAGTCTACACCCAATCGAAAAAAGATCACCTTTTGCCTTCTAGCCTGAAATTAAAACATTAAATCAAGACTTTTTGCACCTTTATTTACACATTTTACCCAACAACCTCCATGTGATTAATTACAAATATATAATATATATATATATATACAGTATAGATAAATGAGAATAACTTGGATTGATAAGTCTACACCCTGCTTATCATACCAATTGTAAACTAGCTCAGAGGTAACCAATCACCTTCCAGACCACACACCAAGCTAAATGGCCTCCACCTGTGTTCAATTGTGTTGAAAAACAATAAGCTGCTCCTAGGATGACACTAGGATGCAAAGAATCCACCATGAGCAACAAAGAGCTTTCAAAAGAACTTTGGGATAAAGTTTTGGAAAGGAACATATCAGAAAATGGGTATAGAAAGATTTAAATAGAAAGGGTAAGAAAGACCTTAAATATCCCTTGGAGCACAGTCAAGACCATCATTAAAAAGTGGAAGAAGCTACAGGACTTTATGGCAAAGAGTGGTCAATGTGTGCATGTGGGGGTGTGGGGGTGTTTCTCATCAGCAGGGACTGGGGCACTTGTCAGGACAGAAGGGAAAATGGATGGAGCAAAATAAAAAAAAAAATTAATTGAGGAAAGCCTGCTGCCCTCTGCAAGAAAGTTGAAATTGGGTCAAAATTGGAGCATGACAACGACCCAAAGCACACAGAAAAAGCAACAATGGAATGGTTAAAAAACGAAAAGGTGAATGTGCTTGTGTGGCCTAGTCAGAGCCCTGACCTAAATCCTGTAAACCTGTGGAATGACTTGAAGAGCCCAGCCCTCGACAGTCCCCAAGTAATAACTCTGAACAGTTCTGCAAGGAAGAATGGGCAACATTAGTCTAGGTGTTTTATTTTTTATTAATGTTCAAACAGACTGATGGCTTTATTTTACTTGGAAGTTGTAGGGTAAAATGTGGAAATGAATGTGGAAAAAGTCTAATACTTTCATGTGTTTTAATTTTAAGGCTTGGAAGTTGCAACAAATGAATGTGGAAACAGTCTTTTTTCATGTGTTTTACTTTAAGGCAACAAAAGGTGACATTTTTGTGACGGGGTGTAGACTTTAAAGGGCTACTGCCCTTTAATATGCACACATACATGTATAAATAAAGAATTAACATGGCATTTGTTGCATTTAATGTAATGGAAGGAAGACAATTTAAGTGGGGGGGCTCATACGCACCGAATGCAAAACTGTCCGGGTCCAAGAGATCTTGGTCCAGCCCCATGACACCACCAACCAGGTCCCTGAGAGTGTACAGGGGGTTACATGACTAGAACTCCAGTCTCATCACCAAGACCTTTCCATTTTAGAATGAAATCTGTAACGTGGCTCAGAGTGAACCAAAGAGCTGACTGGATGAGTGCAGCAGCAGCAGTAGTAGTAGCAGTAGCTGTAGTACAAGTGGTTCTGTGTGGCTCAGTAGGTAGAGCATTGCGCTGACAACACTGGGATGTGGGTTTGATTCCCACTGGGACGACTGAACAATGTGTGCATTCACTACTGCAAGTCGCTTTGAATAAAAGCATCTACTAAACGACACATTATCAGTAGTGGTAAAGGAACGACCAGAGGCAAATTGGTTCAGAAATAATTACAAAGCATTACAAGAAACAATTTAGAGTATCATTTTATTTCTTATTCACACTGTGTTTAATGTTATAAATATATGCATTTGCACTGATATTGGGATCTCGACAGCCAGTAGGTAGGTAGTCAGGACGAGGGGGTGAATAGCAGCAACCCAATTTCTAAATGGAGCAAAAAATACAAACAAGGATGGAATAGAAGATCCTTAAATGATCAATGAAATGAATAAATTAAATGGATAAATTAAAGGCCTTGTTGGGTCTCTGCTCTTCCTGTACATGTGAGGTTACGTATGCGGTCAATGTTTTTTCATCTCCCTTGAGGTTTTAATCTCAATGGCATTTTCCTGGTTGAATAACATTTTTAAAACATGGAAGAATGAATCCCAGCACTGGGAAGCCACATCCCTGCCTGCAGAGCCCCTGCTGGTGGGGCGGAGAGCAGGGACCTGACTGAGACTCACCGCTCAGGGGTGGAGGACCGCAGGCAGGGCAGCTTGGGCGGTCTGGGCTCCGGCTGCCGGGCTTCTGTGGGCGGGAGGGAGTCAAAAGCAGCCCCCTTCCTCCTGAGCTTGGAGCAGCCCGACAGCAGCTGGAGCAGAAACCAGCGACCTGCAGACAACACATCAGCAACACACACACCCTAAATACCCCATCAGCACACACACACACATTTTAACAATTTATTTATGTCCACATAAAGAAAAGCATACAAGGACACAAATACTGAAGGTGCAGTAAAGTTGCATTCACAGAATCATGGCACAGATCTTCAAGATACAAAACAAAACACATCACTTATGGGTATAAGTAGCAGCGTCTCCACCATATATGGCGGCTGCCAATGATAGCAGAGACAGCACAATATTTAGCTAGCCTTTTAGCCCCCTTTTTGGGCATCCCAAGTTGTTGAAACCCTCTAACAACCAACCTGTGAGTATCTCCTAGGCTGTCAAATATGAAAACGGATAGTCTGCACCTATAGCCTAGCTCTGAGATGGTATTTAGGAGTGGTTGGTATTTAATGACCTTGGTCATAAAGGCTTCCTCTAGGCTAGGGTCAAAGGTGCAGGCTCTCTGGCCTTCTCAGACCAGATACAGACACTTCTCTGGCCTCTTCATTAACAACATCTGGTGTATTGGCAGACAACTGTGTAAAAATGTCTAGGTTACCATCACAGAGATGGAACATGGAAGGATTGACACGGGAATGTTTGTACATTCTCACTGAAGAGAAATGGTTTAATATGTCCTTCACTATGAGGTCCACTATTCTGTCATGACGTGCTATGTACATTCCTTTGTAAGCATAACAGCCATTCAAGATGTGTGACATTGTTTCAGTGACCTGTTCTGTAGTGTGGTGTAAGCAATGGGGAACCTGAGTAGTAGGAAACCAGATAGAGATTGAGTCTGGTAGGAAGGACTTGTAGTCTGGCTTTTACAGTAAACGTGACAATGTCCTCATTGAGCGCAGTGTTCTTAAGGAATGAATGAGAAATGCACACACATGCACACACGCACGCACGCGCACGCACGCACACACGCACACACAGAAACAAACACAGACACACCCCTGAGATGACCCAAAACCTTTAAGCAAGTGGCACAAGAGCAAGAGCTTTCAGGTCTCATTCAGCCCCTCCCCCACGGCCCGGCCCTCTTACCCAGAGAAAGTGTGAGCAGCAGCAGGCTGAGGCCGCTCAGGTCCAGGGCAGGCTGCTGGTGAAGCTCTGCCAGGGCGTTGATAGGCACGACCACCAGCAGGGCGGCGCGGGAGAAACAGGGGCAGTGCAGGAAGGACAGGAGCAGTGCCAACAGCAGGAAGTACCCAGCATGCACCACACAGGTCCACAGCGCCGACAGGCTGAGTCCTGAGGGAGAGAGAGAACGCACTCGGACGCTCACACACATGCATGTGTTTGTTGAGTTTATGTTTATGTGCGAGCATTGAGTATGACTGTGTGTGTGTATGCATGAGAGTATATGTGTGTGCGTGCCTGTGCGCTTGCATATATGTGTGCGTAAGAGTATATGCATGTGTGTATGTGTATATATACTATACATACGTGTGTGTGTGTGTGTGTGTGTGTGTGTGTGTGAATGTGCGTGCGCGTAAGAGTATATGCATGCGTGTGTGTGGGGGTGTATGTGCAAGAGTATATGCATGCGTGTGTGTATGTGCCTGTGCTCTTGCATATATGTATGCGTTAGATTATATGCATGCGTTAGATTATATGCATGTGTGTGTATGTGTATATATACTATACATACGTGTGTGTCTCTGTGTATGTGCGTGCGCGTAAGAGTATATGCGGGGGGGGGGTGCATACGTACCTGCCTGGCCCAGGTACCCCTGTATAAGGTGCAGCCTGTCCTCCAGGCTGCCCTGCATGTTGTCGAGGTACAGCAGCATGAAGCCCAGGGTGCCGTTCATCCTCTCCAGCTTCCCCATCAGCTCGGAGTAGTACTGGGCCGTGCGGTCCTGGTACTGCAGGAACCCCGACAGGTCATGCTCTGTGGGTCAGAGGAGGGCCTTTATGCCCCTGCCGTTGTTTAGTGCCGCCCTTTTCCCCCTTTCCCCCCCCCGATTCGGAACGCCCAATTGTATTCCTAAGCCACGCTCACTGCAACCTCCGCTGTAAATTCGGGACAGCGTAGACGAGCATGCGCTCCCCTGGGAAACAGGAGACATCAGCTACCGCCTCTTTTCACACTGCAGTTTACGAGTTAAGCTTGTGGACTCTGGTGTCCTGTGAAGCCTGTACAGACATGAGTCGGAGGAGGACACTTTGTGCGCAACTTTATATCAACAACGTGTGGGGCGCCCAATTGATTAGCATGACATGGACAACCCAGCCGACTTCATCCCTCCCTCCCTGCAGTCGCCAATAATGCGTCACCCCCGCGGGGCTGCTGGTCAAGGTTGGCACTGGCAGGGTCCGGATTCTATACCACACCGTGAGGGCCTTCCACTACAACCGTGTCCCTACAGGAAGAGCCACCTGAAGCATGTGCACTTTATCAAAAGCGTGTTAAAGTACAGAGTGAAATTAACAGGGTCCCACTGCAGACCGTTTAGCCAGTGCAGAATACCCTTCATACCGATTTTGCTGTAGATGTCCTGGGCTCGACCTCTGACCTCTGCCAGGTCGTCCAGAATGGCCTTGTGTGCGTCTTGCAAGTCTGACCCCTGGCCTTTCAGCTGCTCGCTCACGTTCTCTGCAGTGGGAACGGGAGAGGGGGGAAATGGTTCAGTGATGGTTGGGACCACATTGGAACAACGGTAGGGAAGCTGTGTGTATGTGCACGTTTGCGTGTGCGCGTGGGCGTCTCACCCATCCTCTGCGTTATCCCCTTGATGAGCGTGGCCACCAGCTCTTGCCCGGAGGCAATGAGGGCCTTCTCCTGCCCAAGCTGCTCCAGGTTGGAGCTGATGGAGCTCTCCAGCTCGTCCTGCCCCTGCTGTAGCACTCCCTGCTGATCCTGCAGGGCACTGTGTCCCAGCAGCAGCTTCTCCAGGGAGGCTGCGGTCAGCTCCTTCAGCTCCTCCTGGCCCTCCTGGGGACAGGGGACAGAGACCACACAGCACGGGAGAGGAGTTTGGAGAGATACAGCGACACGTAACAGAAAAATGGGGGAGAAACCACGCAACGTGTAAGAGAAGACGGGAGAGACCACACAGCATACAAGGAAAGCGCTTGGAGGGCACAGAGAGAATAAAAGAGAGAAAGAGAAGACAAGGATGCTAACAGGAGTAAATGTGACAAATGGCATCAGAGGGAGAGGGGGAGGCAAACGAGCCATGAGAGACCGAGAAGAAGCAAGGGGACAGGGGTGACAAAAAAACATGGCATTTGGTGGCCACCACTGGCCCGCTACGAAGGGAGACCGCTCCTGACCTTCAAATCCTGCATGGCGTCCAGCTGGCTGGTTGCTGTGGAGATTAGGGCATTGACGGTGAGCTCTGCCTTCCTGCGGAAGTGCTGCTGGCGGGTGGCGTAGCACACTGAGCGCGCTCGGTTGCTCACGATGTGGTAGGCGTTCCACGTGTCCGAGTCCATGTCCGCCGTACACTCCTTCAGGGACTGGGGGAGTGGTTTGCTTTAGTTGTCCAGTAAATCATTAATTAGTTCATAACAACAGTCTCCACCCCCAGTCTTGGAGAACCGCGGGGTATGTGTTGGTTCCCATTGTTACGCAGTACTTAATTGATCAAGGTGATTATACAGGTGACTCACCTCACCTGGTTTCTTGGGTCTGAATTGGATGCCGATTTTAAGGTGAAAACAAAATCTAGAGACCCTGTGGTTGTCCAGGACCAGGGTTGAGGCACCCTGGTTTATAATATGACCATGTATCCCACCTGTTAAACCCACTAACACCCCCACAGCGTAGCCAGGAATTCATTTGGAGTGGGGCGAGTAAGGAGGGGAGGGGAGTACAAACTTGTTAAATTATTCAGCAGTAGTTTAGGAACAGTCATTCAACATTTCATGGGGGTTTGAATCCAAAATCCCAGGCCGTACCATTTCCTCAGTGCAGGGGTACGTCTGGCGTCCCTCCACCCCGGACTGGCAGTTGAACAGGACCACGCCCAGTTTGGCCAGCTGCTCCTCCGACAGGCCGTTACAGGTGGACTTCAGCTGAGCTATGACCTGCAGCACAGGAGAGATGTTTAGGCTGCTACCCGTTCCCAGTGGGACCCGACACGTTTAGCGCTGGGTCCCAACACTCCATCATGGCCATCATATTATCCACGTTTAAGACACATTTATTAACAGGTGTTTAAGAGATCAGTTGATACTTTCATTCAATAAACTGACTTGTTATTGTGTGTGCGCTGCAACCCTGTGCGTGAAACACGTGTGTTGATGTAGGTGGAAGCAGAGGTGCGGGAAGATGTTTTGATTTAGGAGTGCTGAAATCCGAAACGAAAAAATATAACTTTATAATAACATAACGGGGATTGAATAGTATTTTTTTAATATTTTTTTATAGTACTTGCACTGACCAATTTTTTCTCCACTGCTTTTACACAGACATTGCAACAAACACGGTCGTTTTCTTTGACATAATGCAACCACTTCCACCGTCCTGTCAGTGAAGCGGCAGTGAACAAGCTAGCCTGTTACCCTGAAAGCTGAAGGATTCACCACAGGCTCACGGAGCCATTCTGGATACACATTCTCTGTTCATTAGGGTTGCCAACTTTCTATCATCCAAATACAGAAGGCGGGGAACACTGGGCAAAGCAAGTATGTTGTTGTACAGATGTAAATAAACACATAGGCTACTGCATATTGTAAAGGCGACCGTTGATGGAAAAATCAGGAAAGTTTGCTTTTCCATGATCGCACTACCATGAACTATATTTTACTGAAGATTAGCACAGGCACAAACCTCTGACAACTTGACTGGCTTAACTTACTTCAACCAGTGGGGTTCACCAGTGCGAGGCAAACGTGAGGTTATGTAGATATTCAACTCGCTTTTAGTATTTATATTTCCTTCATTAAGCAGTCTTTAGAGATTTTGTTGTATTCGCTTCTCTCCCAACTACAAATCAACTCTTCACTAAAGCAGTCTCTTCTTCTATGATACATGACTTGTGTCATAATTGCTGCACACTGCCATCTACTGGTCAAAATATAGTGCATGCCCCTAGCTTTACCCTGGTTCACCCTCCACCTATGATAGCTATATAAGAAAACTGTTCATGACAGCAGGTGCTGCAGCACCCCCACTTCCCACGCGTATGGGTGGAAGTTGTCCAGGCGCACTTACCGGAGGTCAGTGTTGCATTTTTTAGGGTAGGGTTAGTAAACGTCACTGTCTGATGCACATCTTGGCTGAGGCCACGACCTATCCTACATAATAATCGATCATTGTACTTACTGTGTCGTAAACGTACGTTTAATGTAAACAATGCAACTAACGTATCATTATAGTCCTTATATTTATAATTACATTAAGCACTTGCAACGAAGTTGAAATAAAGCGAAAAGTAACAGCCCTTGAGTTTAAAAGGAATGCCAATACAGCAACTTACTGTGCAGCAAGTTATCGTTATCATTAGAAAGATACATTTTTACCAAACCGACCCACTGACACTCAGAAAAAAACCCGATGCATTTTTATTTTAGTGCAGTGTTCATGGTTATATCAGTAACGCTCAACGTCAAACACAGTCAATAATATACTTAAAAATGAATGAATTTGCCAAAAATGGTTCGGGGCTAATAAGGTCCTTCCATCTTGACGGAAAAGACTAAACAGAGTCAGACCGCGATGGGCCACAGAAGCACAGAAGAAGTGAAGCAAAAGCTGTCAACAAGAGAGCTAATTACGGTTAAAAAACAGGGTAAATCGCCAGTATGGCAACACTTCCACTTGGTTGTAACTCGGAAAGGGAAAACCCCTTGTGGATGTGTACAATGCAAACTATGCCTCGTTGTCTTAAAATACAACAGCAGGACGACAGGCAATACGAACCTACATCGTCACGTAGACGAGGGTGCAGAGCCAGAAACAGGCAACAAGGTAGTAGCCTACAATCAAAATGCAGGTTTGCATGGTTTAGCTGGAAACGTTAGCCATCTGGAAGTTATTGTAATTTATTTGACCGTTTGTGGAAATGGACATCGTGTTGCATTCTAGATTATATTTCTTCTCCGTTTCATGGTATGTTTAGCCAACGTTCGCAAAGATGTTTAGCCTTACGCTGATCGGGTCGGGTACCATCGGGCTCGGTTCGGTGTCCGGCTAAAAAAAATCTGCCCAACACCTTTATCCCCGTTTTAAAAATGGACTGGGTTCTGGTTACCCCGTAATGACAGCTGTCCAGGGGGCTGAGCTCCATCTGCCTGGCCTCCGCAAGAAACTTCTCGTCCGCCAAACTCATCTCAAACGGGGGAGTGTCCCCCGCTGGGCCCAGGGGTACAGAGGGAGCGGGCGGTGCGTCGGTCCCTTTCCTCATCCAGGCGAAAAAAGCGCCTACTATTCCACACCGGGAGACCAGCACTGTGAACAGCAACCACACTGCTATCGTACCCGAATCCGAGCGTCCCATCTGAGAAATGATAAACGACAAATTGGGGGGCAACAAAACAGTTAATAAAATCAAGGATATAAACTTAGCAAAATCATTCAATTCATCCACACATGACAACTGCTCCAGCGCACCTCTGCGTTGCCCGGGCATGCCTCCGCTCAAAGCCCATTTGCAATTTTATCAGACTCCATCGATTTATGTTGGACTCTTCCGCGAGAATTAAAGCGGAAAGGTCTGTGAAGTCCAGCGTTTTGAGAGTAGGGTAACGAGCAACTATCGCAATCGACTATCGCAAGTTAATCAGCAAGTTAATCAGACTAAATGTCTGCGGTCACTGGAAATGCACGCTATAAACCAGACGAGGTTGACTAGAACATCACATTAGCATGTAATAGAACTTTACTAACCTTCGATTAGCCCCGGCGAGAGTCTTCTATGTGTTTCGTGTTTCGCTTTGTATACTGACATAAGCTTGCAGAAACTATTGATCCAGCTGAACTGCGTTTATATTTTAATTTCGCCCCGGCTGTTTCCAAATATTTAAATACCAAGAACACAGCCAATCGGAGAAGGGCAAAGCAAACCAGTTTATTCAATGAGGTAGCAGCGACATCCTGTTGCAGAACTCAGTATCCCGCGAGACGTACCGGAAACAGCTGATTGCTCTCCTGGTGTGGGGTTTATTTACTGTTTTATTTATACAAAATGAACAGTACAATATGGAGGAAAAATCATGCGAATAGTAATTAATTAAACGAATAGTGAAATATCAACATACATAGATATATGTATTAATCAATAAATAGTTAAATACATAATCGAATCTAGACGATATAATTTACTTATTTATTTCAATTTATATTGATTTATTTGTACTTTCATTTTTCTCTTTATACATTTATTTAGTTATTCATTTCTACATGTATTATTGTATTCCCATGTTGCTTGGTGGTGTTGTGCACATAAATCTGTCAACGTAATCCAGAGGTGCCCAACTCTAGGCCGGGCTGGAGGGCTGGTGTGTCTTAGATCTGGTGGTTTAACTTTGTTTGCTTTTGCCTATGACGTGTTTTGAATATGGCGGCCCTCACGCTGGATGTTGATGAGGTTTTTTGTGTCCTAGTGGAAGAAATGTTGGTACTAGCAGACCAAGCAGATGTCAATTTGTGTGAATAAGTGTAGAAATAAATAATTATATGAATAAATAAATACACGTATAAATAAATACATAAAAGTGGAAATATATAAATATATAGGATATATATATATATATCGCGGCACACAGGGCCAGATCTTTTTTCTTGCAGCTGCCTGGAGCCCTTGATTGCGCATGTGTAGTTGGAGCAAGCAAAGCCACCAGCATCTAGAGCCCATTCTGCGCATACCTGGTGGAATCCATACTCTAAAAGCATGTGACCAGATGGACTAAACTGATGCTGCCGCGTTTCCAACGCAGGAACTTTCCCCAGGAACTAGGAACCTTTAGAGGAACTCACTGTGTTTCCACCGCAGGGACCAGGGTCGAAATTTAGTTGGGGACATTACTTTACCCCCAAAAGTGTTCAGTAACTTTGGAGGTGGGGCTTGCAGCGCTGAACATTTCGGATTGGTCGAGTATGGTAAAAGACTAGCAGTGTTGTGTTTCAACCGCCATTTTTAAAAATCGGCAGTAGGAAACTAGTTGTGTTTGGGAAAAATCAACATGGAGCAAACTCAGAAGAAAGCAAACGAAAGATGGACCGACGACGAAGTCCAGACCTTCTTGAGCATTTATGCTGATGAAGAAATCCAGCGGGAATTGGAATCGGCGACCCGCAATGACAAGGTGTACGCGAAAATCTCCGGCAAGTTAAGCGACCTGAACATTGTTCACACCGGACGACAGTGCCGAGAGAAGCTTAAAAAATTAAAACAAGACTACAAGAAAATCAAGGACCACAATAACAAAAGCGGCTCCGACCGGCGGACCAGCAAGTGGTTTGACCGTCTGGATGCGTTGCTGGGTCACAGACCATCCTCTGGAGCAGCGAGAACGAAAGACGAGGATGTCACGAGAGCTGAACTGTGCTTCACGGGCTTTACTGTGGAACACAATTTACCGATAGCAGCGTCAGACCATGCCGGACCGCTTTTTCGAAAGATGTTTCCAGATTCCAAAATCGCTATGAAGTATGGATGTGCAAGAACGAAAACGTCAGCTATTGAGGGTGAGTTATCAAATCACACAGCATCATCCATTACCGAAAACGCTAAATCTGCTACGTTTAGCTTGGCTACAGATGGTTGTACTGGTTTATTTCAAACAATGATTTTTTTCACTCGTACACGGAAGAAAACGTTTAAGTTTTCACAGATTCCCACAAGATGCGAAATTGCGCAGACAGTGGTGTAATATTTTTTGTACCAATCCAACAGGTCCTGACAGCATTAACGCACAGGAGGGGAGGTCCATAAAGCGATCTAGATCGGAGGTAAGGTATATTGCTAAAATTAATTGTACTCTTTAATGCTCATGAAGTTTCATGAAATCGCCGTGGAGGAAGAGACGAGGAAAGTCTAGCTAAGCAAACCCATAGTGCATCTCCACACGTACCCCAAAACACCCAGCTTCGAAGGGAGCGGGGGATGTTCTACAATAAATGCAACTGCTTGGCTTCATTTTAATTTCAGATGCAAGTCGTATTTGTATTGCTCATTTCAGTGTGATTATTTGCAGCAAACGGACTATGCTACCGTTTTAATTTTGAAGTCTGATGAAGTGCCAACGATTTCCTCAAGTCCTGCGAGCTGTCCGAGAGACAAACAGGTAAGGATCTTTGATATTTTGGCTTACGTTTCTCGTTATAACTTAAGTTATAACTTCATAAATCCGACGTATAAGATTATAAATCTGTAAATAAATTCGCCAGCTATATTAGCCTAATTTTCTATCTCGTAACGTTAGCTGTGTTGCTCAGCTAGTTTCCTCATCTGCGTTCGCACCTATCAATATTTGCGAGCCTATTTTGCTGGCCGGCTGTATTGACTTGGCTAAACGTAGGTTTGGCCCGAGTGGGCGTGGTTCAATTCCATGGCATACACCATTTGTCCCTAGCTGAATCCTCGGCAGAACGGCGAGAAACGTCATTAAAACAACGCGCCAGTATGGCCAACAAGAGACGGGCAAGACACGGATGAATGTCCTCCACACCTAAAATTCATTTTGCTCATCTGGTGTTGTCCATGCTGCAACTTATGCTACCTGTATTGCCTAATGTTGAATTAAATGGCTGCCTATGCCCAATTCCTATGCCTCGTTTGTTTTTTTAGTTAATCTCTTTCATACTACGATACAGCGAAACATGTGCATGGCTTCTCATCCGTTTAAAGGCAGAGATAGAACAGTCATTACAATTATTGTTCATTGTTGTCTCAGCTGACAGAGGTTCAACTTGCTTGCTGCTGCCGGCTGACAAATTTCGCTCCATTTAAGCGTTTTCTCCGCCCTCGCCGCTGCGTCGTAAGCGACACACCGGTACATCTAAACGGACAAGTTCGTTACAGAGCGGATATGCCATGTCAGTCCTCAAGTTCCCCTGTTAAGAAATGACTTAATTAATGACTGTTATTTTGCCGTTTATAGGCATACATTTGGAAACTGTAAGCACGCATACTTTCTTGTGGCTTAATATAAGAAAAAAGCAATTGAACATATACAGTGGAACTTCGGTTATCGAGCACCTCCGTTATCGTACGATTCGGTTATCGATCACTTTTTTCGGCGAAAATATGTCTCCCAAATCGTACATCTTCTCGGTTATCGAGCAAGGAAATCCGTCCGTTACGAACCTGTACGTTCCTGTTCGCTTGCTGCCGCGTGAGTTCCCCAAGCCAAGCTCCCACACAAAGCATCACGTGAGTGCGTGCCTCAATCTGCCTTTGTCTCTCGCTAAGTGAGCATCTCCCCTAGCATTAGTCCGAAACATTTTCGTTTTAAATAGTGTTTTTTGTTTTGTTTGTTTTACTGTTAAATAAGCCACCATGGGTCCAAAGAAAGTTCCGAGTGTCAGCCCCCCAAAAAATATAGTGAGAACCACGATAGAATTTAAAAAAGAACTCGTAGCGAAATATGAAAGTGGTGTTCGCGTGGCTGATCTTGCTAGGATGTATGGCAAGTCGACATCAACAATCAGCTCCATACTGGCAAAAAAAGAAAGAAATTATAGAAGCTGATGTTGCGAAAGGTGTAAACGTGCTGTCGAAACAGAGATCGCAAACAATGGAAGATGTTGAAAAGTTGTTGTTGGTGTGGATAAATGAAAAACAGTTAAGGGGAGATTCTGAGGCAATTATTTGCGAAAAAGCAAGGCAGTTGCATGCAGACTTGTTTTTAAAAATGCCTGGAACGAGTGCTGCTACAGCTGGTGGTGAATTTAAGGCTAGTAGAGGCTGGTTCGAAAAATTTAAAAAGAGAACTGGCATACACAGCGTGGTAAGGCATGGGGAGGCTGCCAGTTCAGACAAACGTGGAGCCGAAGAATTCGTGAGTGAATTCAAATTCAAGGATTCCCCCAACAAGTGTTCAAATGTGACGAGACAGGCCTCTTTTGGAAAAAAATGCCAAAGAGGACCTACATTAGGCAGGAGGAAAAGGCAATGCCAGGACACAAGCCTATGAAGGATAGGCAAACTCTTTTGTTGTGTGGGAACGCTAGTGGGGATTCTGAAAATCCAAAATACAATGTGATTAAAAGTAAATTAAATGTTATGTGGAGGGCTAACAGTAAGGCATGGGTGACGAGGCAAATTTTTATTGAGTGGGTCAATGAAGTGTTTGGACCTAGTGTGAAAAAATACCTCCTTGAAAATCAATTACCTCTCAAGTGCCTCCTGGTAATGGACAATGCTCCTGCTCATCCTCCAGGCTTGGAGGACCAATTGTTGGAGGAGTTCAGTTTTACTTGTACTTTAAACTCAGCAGCGGTCCCCAACCTTTTTTGCACCACGGACCAGTTTCATGCAAGGGGGGAGAGAGAATCACGCGCATAACAAAACACAATAAAGTGCATATTATATCACTTTACTAATATATTATATTGAATTATTAATTTAATTATTTATAATGTAAATGTGACTCAACTCAACTTCTTTTAAATGCAGCTTTCTTTCTTTTTGGCAGTCTTGGAGTCTTCTGCTGTCTCATCATTGGGTCTTTCCCCCTTTTCAAAGAAGCTCTCCAGCAATGTTTGTTTTTTACTCATTTTTGCTAGGGTTAGCTTGTGGGCTTAATTTATTGGTGCATGGAAAAAACTGAGACAAGTGCGGAAAAGAGGCACAGACGGAAGTGGTCATTTTTCAAAATAAAACACCCTGCAGACTGCGATAGTCAATAAAATGGAAATAAAATTAAAATTAAAACGTTTTCATTCTTTCTGTGCGGCCCGGTACCAAATGATCCACGGCCCGGTACTGGTCCGCGGCCCGGTGGTTGGGGACCTCTGCTATAAAGTAAGAATATGCCGAACGTTAGCTTTGCACGCAGCTTTTTGCAGCGAAACCCCGGGCTAAACTCCAGTCGTCCAGTTAAAACACGTGTACTGTGAGTTCAGGGGTGTTGCTGTTAGGCTGTCAGTAATAAGTAGGAAACACAATTCGCTTTTAACGTCATATTGGGCTATTTCTGTCAGCTGCACGGGAGGTAAGTGGTGAGGTACATATATGTGTTCAAAGTAGTTAGTCGTGTTGTCTAATTCGTTATGTAACTTGCAAGACCTGTCTGTCAAAATTGGCGAGCCTTTTACTTATCGCTTCCATTCATGTGTAGGTTATTGCGGACACTACAGACCATATCAGTACAATCACAGTCAAAACAGAGGTAAGTAAACTTTTTTAATTTCCTGCACAATAATTGGTTTGTCAATTGAAAGACCTCCGTAACGCTCGCTCGCCAGCTATCCTAGCAAGCTAGACTAGACAGAAAGACGCCCCAGAGCTCGGGCGGCTGACATAAAAGTAGCCTATTTACATAATTACCGTATTACCCATATTAGAAGTAGGCCTGACGTGGTGGTCTGAGAGACCCTCAGATTTACCCCAGGACCCAGAGATGAGAAGGCAGCCGCAAGTAGAACACAGACGTTTATTTAACCAATGGGCACAGAGGGTTACATCACTGAGAATGGTGTGACGTTACGATAGATTTATCAGTTGGCACAACTTCAGAGTTTGAATACTGAATTACAATCCCGACGTTGGCAAGTTAAGTGCCACTTAATACTCCAGTGAGCTACTTCAAACATAACGCCAACGTGTCTTGTTTTCCTGTGGGGGAAAAGGTAATTCTTTGCTTGAATATTGACTTTATTGTTTTTAACGCAATGCTAGTGAACCAACAAAAGGGGGGGATAAAAACTAAAATAAAAATCCACTTAGTACCATTAAGGACAAACTCCCACACACTATTAGTACTCTCAGATTTACTTCATATTCATGCTAGGTTTTAGGTTGATAGCCTCTTGTCATAGGCTAAGATGTTTCAACAGCTTGTGAAGGCTCACCTAGACAATGGGTGACCTTTACCTGATGTGTGGACTGCTTGAGAGAGGAAAGACTTAGGACCAGAAATTAATTACATTTATCAAGGATTTCTAAAGATGTATTAAAAAATTAAAAAATGACCAACATCAGCAGTGAAATCTTATCTCCCAAGGACCTGCAGCTTCCATTGGGTCCCGAAGACGAGGCAAACGCAGCGTGCACACAGGTAAGCACTCATGCCACAATGCATTAGCTGTGTAGCTGTGTATTATGTCCGAGGGGAGCCAAACGCCTGTACAGGAAATGTTGAAAACTTGAGACTGGGCGTGTCCGATCTTATCCGCGAAGGGCCGGTGTGGATTTTTCAGGGTGTCCGCGGATCCTTAAAAAGTATTAAATTCAAGGCCGAAATTACCATATATATTGGGGGGGACACATCCCTCCCAATATTCAGATATGCTCAAAATGTCCCCCCCAATATATAGCCTAGCTGATTTTTTTTTTTAAATGTCCCCCCCAATGTTGACTCCATGGTTACGGCCTTGATTACATTTGTTTATCAACAATAAAGGCCTTAATTGGTCTTAAATCCATCTTTCAGAGGTCTTAAAAATGCCATAGACAGGAAAGATAAAAATGTGGATTTGTCATTTTATGTTTCATTGTGAAATCTGGGGGGAAAACGGGTAACTGGAGATAAAGTCGGAGATTTTTATTTACCGTTTTGTAGTGTCACGCAGACCGGAATGAGCGGAACCAACAGAGGTCCTTATGTTTGCGGGGAACTATTTCAGCGACGGAGTCGACTTCAACAAGCTAAGTTAGCTAAGTTAGCTAACTTAACTTAAGCATTTGCACTCGTTATGGGAAAGTGCAAATTTAATGAGAACTGGCTCGATAACCCAGTGTTTGCGCCATGGTTGGTCCCAGTCAAAGACAATCATGAGGCCCGCTGCAAACTCTGCAAAAAATATTTTAAACTCGGGACGATGGGGGTGAAAGCAGTCGAATCGCACATGCAGAGCGCCAAGCATAAATCGGTTGATAAAACCCGCCTGCAAGCGACTAGTATTTCGCATTTCTGTTCGGCCCCTGCCTCCACTTCAGCTGCGCCATCTCAGGTAGGACTACCTGCAACACCAACAACATCTGCACGAACAGAAGTCCGGACAACATTCGGCTCCACGCCGACGCTTAAAGCTGAGGTAATAATAATAATAATAATAATAATAATAATAATAATAATAGCTTTATTTGTATAGCACCTTTCATACAAACAGTAGCTCAAAGTGCTTTACAGGGAAAGTAAGGCATAAAAATATATATACATATATATATACACACATATACATATATACACGCATATATATACATATACACATATAAATACATACATACATACATACATACATACATACATAGGCATAAGACAAAAGTAAAAAAGAATAATAAAAATAAAAATCAAGAAAATACACATAACAATCATACTCAATTCTAAGGTTTAAAACAGAGACAATAAAAGTATAGTCAACCTAATAAATTAATTAATGCAGATTCTCTCTCTGACCGTGATGTTGTTCAGGGGGCAGTAGCTTTCATTCACTAGAAGAATTAAACCCCCACCCCGCCGTTTGCCACTCGTTTCGCTTCTGTCTGCCCGTATACTGGAAAAACCGGTCAAGGATGTGTATTCCTCGGTGACGTCACTGCCAAGGCAGGATTCTCACGATAGTCCTTTTGCGTCTTAATAAGCGCACCATTACATTACATTATTACATTATAGGCATTTGGCAGACGCTCTTATCCAGAGCGACGTACAACAAAGTGTTAACCGTAGTCAAGAACAGTTTAGCTGAAAGCCACCCTAGTGGGAAGTACAATTCCTGGGTGCTAGGAGCAACCACATAGTTAAACTAGGACCCTGTAGGTAAATCTGTAGCCACAATTCAGAGGTAGCAGTAAAGCACTCAATGCAGGAAATAATGCCTAAGCCTAATACAATACATAAACAAGTAGACGTGTAAACTAAGTGACTATGTCCCTAAATTAACAAAACCGGACTACGGGGAGAGGTGCACCCTGAAGAGGTGAGTCTTCAGTCGACGCTTGAAGGTGGCCAGGGTCTCAGCTGTTCTGACTTCCACCGGAAGGTCATTCCACCATCGTGGAGCCAGAACCGACAGGAGACGTGACCCCGGGAAGCGCAGGTGCGGAGGGGGAGGTGCTAGGCGTCCTGAGGTAGCAGAACGGAGAGGTCTGGCAGGTGTGTAGGGTTTGAAGATCTTGGTGAGGTATGTTGGGGCTGATCCCTTGACTGCCTGGTATGCTAGGACCAATGTCTTGAATTTGATGCGAGCTATAACAGGCAGCCAGTGGAGGGTAGTGAGCAGGGGGTGACATGGGAGTGTCGAGGAAGGTTGTAGATCAGACGGGCCGCAGCGTTCTGGATGAGTTGCAGGGGTCTGATGGCAGATGCGGGAAGGCCAGCCAGGAGCGAGTTGCAGTAGTCCAAGCGGGACAGTACCATTGCTTGGACCAGGAGCTGGGTAGAGTACGTGGTAAGGAAGGGACGGATCCTCCTGATGTTATACAGGAAGAATCTGCACGCCCGGCTTACCGCTGCAATGTTCATTGATAGGGACAGCCTGTTGTCCATCACCACACCGAGATTCTTGGCGAGGGTGATGATGTCACCAGGGTGTCACCTAGAGAAATGGAGAAATCAAGGTGGGGAGAGTTTAGGGCAGGAATGAAGATTAGCTCTGTTTTACCTGGGTTGAGCTTTAGGTGGTGACTGTCCATCCAGCTCTGAATGTCCCCCAGGCAAGCAGCGATGCGGGTAGAGACCTGAGTGTCTGATGGGGAGAAGGAGAGAAAGAGTTGAGTGTCATCAGCACCAAGTTCATCAATCTTGTTATTAAGTGATCTCACGTTACCCATAACGATGGTTGGTAGACTTGGGCGGAATGCGCGTTTGTATGCAGCTTTTCCAGATCCACGAACCCCTCTTGACCTCTGCTTAATTTCAACCGGAATGTGAAGCCGAGTCCCAGAAAAAACTTTCGTCTTTTTTAGCCGGAGTAGATGTTCGCGCGAGTAGATCATCCTCAGGTTGTGATTATTAGATCCTCTCTCCATAGTCCCAAGAGAGGGGTTTATGGCGTTCAAAATTCAAAATACAAAATACAAAATACAAAATACACATAATAACAACAAAACAACGTTTAAAAACGTTTAAATACCGGAACTGTGTTCACGACGTGCTGCTCTTACAAGCGCATTATTTGAAAACAGCGTCTTTTTTAGGTACGGTGGGTTCTGAACAATGGCAATGACGGGGTAGGAGAGGTATTCCGTGCGACTTTCCCTATGTTCCAGTTACCCCTTTATGTTTTAATAAACATCTTTGGACAAATTTGTCCCTAAACCTAAACTAATTGGTGTCGTCGCGTGATTTTTGCCATTTTGTTATCGTGAAATTGGTATTAAATTTCATTCTGAGTGGCATTAAAAAAGTATTAAAAGCCTTAAATCTGACTTGGCTAAACCTGCAGATACCCTGAGGTGACTTCCGGTTTGGCCCCCAATAGTTGAATACTTCACAGCAGGGGCGTCGTTTTGGTATGGCAACGTATGGCACTGGCCATACCTTGGCTTCTAGCCACATTTTTAATTTTAAATCAATCTGAAATAGCCTACGTTTTGTCATTTTATGTGATTTTATCCGCTCCACAAAGGTAACTCAAAAACCTTGTCCGTTATTCTCATTCATTCAGGTGGGTTAAACAAACTGTATAAACGCCATAACACTGTTAATTAAAATGTAACATATTCATGAACAAGTCCATGTCATGTTGTGTCAATACGAACATGTTCTATATGTTATTTTAGTGAAAAAACGGATTGTGAAGCTAACAAGCTAGCTAGCTAACGTGCCTTACGCTGAGGAGGTCCTGTAGCGCTTATCACTACATTTCACAAAAAAAAGATTTGTATAACACTATATCATTATGATCCACTGGAATAAAAAAAATAGGTTTACTAGTTACATACTGTAGTTGTCTCCTTTGTTTATTAATGTTACCTAAATATATAAGTAAATTGTACAGAAACGCTGCCTCTGAGACAACACTCGTTGTGCCGTCGACTGTAATTCCGGCACCCCAGAACCACTCCTTTGCGCAGCAAACTGTGTGTCGGCTTCCCTCCCCCCCTCCCTGTGGCGGACAGCCAATTGCCGCCCTGATGGCACTCCCGACCAGAGCCGACCGGACGTTGAAGCCACTAGACCACGCGGGAGCCCGCTGGTCTGAGGGTTTTAAGCTTGTATTGAGCGAATCAAATTCCTTGACCGTTGGCTGACTGTGGAGACGTCTTACTCTTTCAGTGCAAAATGGAGTCAGATTTGACTGAGATGAAGATTGGTTTTATTGGAGCAGGGAACATGGCTTTCGGAATAGCCCAGGGGATTCTGATGTCAGGTAAGGTGCTGCCTTCTGTTTTGCAAAAGGAAATGCTTTGTATATATATATTTTTAAAAGCCTTCATCAAAGATATATTTAGCATTTTGCAATTCTTTGAACACTCTTGAACATTCTTTTGAGCATTCTTGAACCCTCCAGTTCATTCCGAGGTGGTGCACCTTATCGCGAGAGTGCAGTCGGGTTTTCCGATCAAGTATGGTTTATTGAAAATGGTAAATTAAGGAGGGTGTCCGCATCGCATCATATCGTACACCAGTGACTCCTCTGGCCAATCAGGCAATTGAAAAAAGATAAATCTGTGAAGGTTAAACTCTTATAAAAGAAGGGACTTTATTGTCCGTGTGTCTGTTCAGTAGGATGCAGAGGCTTTTTTCCCCGTGTTTGAAATCTGGCCCTTTGCTTGCAAGCACCGTTAGGTGGGCCTGGGTCAAATAATGCATATCTAAAGTGTTTCAATTACTTTTAAATGATCTTCCATAAAAAATATTTCAACATTTAATATACAACATACAACATATAATTCAACAATAATTATTACAAAGTATTTGAATGTTATGAATGTATTTGGAAATATATACAGTGTGAATTGTGTGAATTTTAGACTGCGGTGTAGTACACTGGTTGGGGAGTTGGGCTTGCAGGTTTGATTCCCGGGTGGGGCACTGCCGTTGAGCAAGGTACTTAATCTGAATTGCTTCAGTAAATATCCAGCTGTATAAATGGATTGTGTTTAAAGAAATGTAAACTGTGTAAGCCACTCTGGATAAGAGCGTCTGCTAAATGCCTGTAATGTAATGTCATCTTCACCCTCAGGCTATGGTGCTGTTTTCTCCACTCCACTGTTTTCTGTTTCAGGCAAGGTGAACCCCGAAAATGTGAAAGTGAGCGCACCGTCCTCGAACAATCTGGGACGCTTTCAGGTATGCCTATCCCTCTATCCAAACAGTCCGGTCAATAAAAATGTCAGGGCACAGAAAGTGGTTTAAGAGAAGAAGCTGGCAGGAAATGCAGAGGGAGCAGGTCTTCTTAAAGGCCCCCATCGTTGCTGTGAGAATGTCATTTTATAATGTGTGTAAGAGTCATCACATTTAGTCTGAGGAAGCACAGGTTTGTGTTTTAGAGACTGCGTAGGCAACGCCCTAATGTCTGGCTGAGCCTGCCAATTGTCTTTAACAATGCCGTCTCTGGCTCAATCAGGCAGGACTCACGCCCCCCAGTGTGAATTAATGTAAATGTACCCATTAAACTGTATAGGGAGAGCTACAACTTGTGCCTGTATAACGTTCTGGAACATGTCCGTGCCCCTGTGGCCGGCTGTGTAATTACACTTTCCTGTCTTCCGTTTTAAACATTGGGTCTGTCTCTTTATGAACACGGAGGTTTTGGATTGACCTCAGACCAGCATATTGAGACCCGGTGTGCCTGTGGATTTCAGGAACTGGGCGTGGCAGTCACTCACTCCAACTCGGAGGTGGTCACAGGGTCCCGCCTGGTGTTCATGGCGGTCAAGCCGCACCTGGTCCCGACTGTCCTCTGCGAGATCGCCCCTCTCGTCACCCAGCAACATGTCATCGTCTCTGTGGCGGCAGGCATTACCTTGGCGACACTAGAAGGGGTAAGTTCGCGTGGGGGGGGGTTGGCTCTTCTGTCTGTCCCTCCATTCCCTGCCCAATTTGAAGGTGACAAAACCTTAACCTCAGTCGCCTGTCCGTCACCGTTTGACCGGCGACATGCTAGTCTCTCAAACCTTGAGTCACATCTTTGCAGTGTTTTTCATTTGTGCATTTTTTTACCACATTTATTTATGTAACTGTTTCTAGTGTGCTACAAACCGATCCTGATGCGTTTGTTGTCTGTTCAGAAAGCAAAAAGGGGGAAGGGTGGGGGTACGCAGCGCTGTTGGCAGCTCTAAATTTCACTTAACTACCCAATTACAATAAACACAAGAACAAAATCCTGAAAGACTGGTGAAAATTAGATAAAATATACAAATAAAAAATAAAAACTCAGGTGAGAAAGGCCCTGAGAACTGCTCACGGTTATTCCTTCGTAGTGCTGTTTAAGGGCCGGCTGTATTGAGAAGTCTTAAACACTGACTCCCCTCGCCCGTATCCAGCTCCTCCCCCCTGACTCAGTGGTGATGCGGCTCATGCCGAACCTGCCCTGCATGGTCCAGGAGGGGGCGCTGCTGTTCTCCCGGGGGTCGAGGGCCAGGCCGGAAGACGGGTCGCTCCTTCGGGGCCTGCTGACCCCTTGTGGGCTGGTGGAGGAGGGGCCCGAGACCTGGATCGATGCCCACACTGGGCTGAGTGGCAGCGGGGTGGCGTTCGTAAGTCTTGCTGCTTTAACACGCTCACTCACACACGCACACACACACACACACACACACACACACACACACACACAGTTGCATGCACACGTACATACACGTGAATGGACATACACACACACTCCAGTACGTGCGTTAACACGCGAGTTCCCAGAGTTAGAGACTTTAGTCTTTAGCTCAGCGGGCTAAATCGCTCTCTTGTCGCGTCAAGATCCTCGGTTCGAAACTCAGTGCAGGCAGAACCAACTCCGTTATACATGCATGTGTCTGGCCCGGCTATATCAGCAGTGTGGCTAACCGCCTCAGGGACAGCTTTTAATCCCATCCGGACGATGAGCTGAGTCCCCTGTACACCTGCTCAAGCACAACTCCACCTGCACTGGATTGATCCTCCTGCCTACCCCCCCACTCTCACTCACTATTATCACTATTACCTCTCACCCCATTGATATACATGATCACTCGTCCACTCCATCCCCTGGACAGCTGCAGTGAAGACATTGCTGCTATGCATACCATTTGACACTTGCACTGCACTTTATTACTGCCTATACATACACTTTTCAAAGACTTTTCATTATTGAACTTATTGTCTATCTTGTTTGTTTGTTTGATTGAGTGATTGTCAGTGTTTGGAGTTGAGAGTAACAACGGGAACAAAGAATCTCTGCCATGTGTATGTGATCAATAGACTTGACTTGATGCATGCACATACACATACATGCACACACATGCGCAGGCACACACACACTCACGTACACATACGCACATACACACACAGTCCTACACATGCACACGGCACACGACACATGCACATACATACTCACACATGCAATTTCAGAAATCGGTGTGTGTGCACGTGCGTGTGTGAAAGCGAGAATGCTATTATAGTCAATGAGAATGCTATTATAGAAATATGTGTAATCTAATTGCCATTTGAATGCTGTAACGGTGTAATCCGATTGGTCTCTGTAGGTGTACCTGTTTGCGGAGGCGTTGGCTGAGGGCGGAGTGAAAATGGGCATGCCCAGTGCTCTTGCACACCGCATAGCAGCTCAAACTGTCCTGGTATGTTGCTGCCATTGTAGACACAACAAATTGTGGGTGTCCGTGTGTGTGTGTGTGTGCCCACCCACATACGCACAGGTGGGGTCAGCTGTGTGTGTGTGTGTGTGTGTGTGTGTGTGTGTGTGTGTGTGTGTGTGTGTGTGTGTGTGTGTGTGTGTGTGTGTGTGTGTGTGTGTGTGTGTGTGTGTGTGTGTGTGTGTGTGTGTGTGTGTGTGTGTGTGTGTGTGTGTGTATGTGTGTACTGCATCTAAGACACAGTGTGTGGCTAGCTGAGTGTAGTGTGCAGTGTAAGTTAGTGTGTATAGTGGAAGGTAGTTTGTGTGGTTACCTGTGGGTCTGCTTACCTGAGACTATTTTTCTGTGCGGCTGTCTCCAGGGTGCAGGCCGGCTGCTGCGGGACTCGGGGAAGCACCCAGCCCAGCTGCGCTCAGACGTCTGCACCCCCGGGGGCACCACCATCTTCGGGCTCCACGAGCTGGAGCGGGGGGGCCTGAGGGCCACCACCATGGGGGCTGTGGAGGCAGCGACGGAGAGGGCCAGGGAGCTGGGCAAGAAGTAGGGAGACAGGAAATCAAACAAGGGCTCATGCTGATTATGGAAGATGGGGGAGGGGGGAACTGGAGATCAAAAACAAACTCTTTCAAATCCAACCATTTTAAAACATAAGCTGGAATTTATATGATCTGTTACACTACTGTAGTTGATTGTATAATTTTTTGTATGATCGCTTATTGTGAAGCATCTGTTGGCAACAGCAACCACAAAAAGCAACACAGGTAAGACTGGAGCAGAAGTGTAAAAATCACTTTCTCTGAGCGCTGGTGCCATTCAAAGCTGGGGGAAATGTAACCGGTGCTATGAGGGGACAGTTGTAATTCCCTTGTGACCGCACTGAGTGCGGTGCTAATATTTACAATGTGGTGAAAGTGGCGGTTGCAGAGCGTTTCCTCGGTTCTGGGACTTGGCGGGCTAAACCGCCCCTAATGTCCATCCAACCCAAGCCCGTGGAGGTGTGTGGTCTATGAACCTCCTTGCCGAGCCGTTTACATTTACAACAGGACAAATTATAGGAGTTCTCCTGCTGCTGTTCAGGACCTAAATGTTAAAGAAACCGTGTTAGAGTCAGTAGTACAGAGGAGTTTGTTATTTTAATATGTGGTAAGGAATTAAGAAATGAATGTCTGTACTAGACATGTTTACAATTGGCTCCCATTTAAAATGGTCAATTTATTCCATATTTTTTAGTTTGTCATGCCCACTGTACCAAAGTTCATCTGCACATAGGTCTTAAAATGGTTAAACTTGATATTGTGAGTTGAATGTGCCTGTACCATCCTGAAAAAAATTAATAAAAACCTTGTATTAGCCTAACTGGCTCTTCTGTCACCTTTCAGTCTCATTTATTCACTTTGAACACCTTGTTCTGGCCACGCAAATAAAATGTTCCTTTTTTTGTATTTTATTGTCTCTGTCAACTAGCTCTGACCTCGCCCCAATAGTCAGCTGCAAATATGGTTTGACCCTAAAAAAATTGTAACAAAAGGTTTCTCAATGGTTTATTGTAGTATCAGGTGTACTTAATAACATCAAAAATCTGACCACTAGAAAGGTCTAATTTTCAAGATGGCTGCCGCCAGTTCCTTAAAAGACCATTACTCCTTCATTATTCATCCTAGACAAGTAATTTTGGTGCCTAACCCCATGTTTTGGTGATCTAGGAATCCAATTAGCATATATAAATTACAGTGAAGTGATTACAAGTACAATTATATATTAAAGCAATTGGTTATAAGCATATTTATGTTAAAAGTGAAGAACATTTTCCAATGTAATTGGACATTTCTCCTTTTTCCACGTGCCATAATGCATAATGGTGATTTCACTTATAATTAACATTCTGTTGAAGCTTTCAGGAGATTTCTTTTGATACCAATAAGGAATAAATTCATTATTACTGTGTGGTACTGTGAAATTAGTAAAAACGAGGCAAACGCAGCGTGCACACAGGTAAGCACTCATGCCACAATGCATTAGCTGTGTAGCTGTGTATTATGTCCGAGGGGAGCTATATTCCACTCAAAGCCAAACGCCTGTACAGGAAATGTTGAAAACTTGAGACTGGGCGTGTCCGATCTTATCCGCGAAGGGCCGGTGTGGGTTTTGTAACTATCAGGGTGTCCGCGGATCCTTAAAAAGTATTACATTTGTTTATCAACAATAAAGGCTTTAATTGGTCTTAAATATCTTAAATCCATCTTTCAGAGGTCTTAAAATGCCATAGACAGGAAAGATAAAAATGTGGATTTGTCATTTTATGTTTCATTGTGAAATCTGTGGGGAAAACGGGTAACGGGAGATAAAGTCGGAGATTTTTATTTACCGTTTTGTAGTGTCACGCAGACCGGAACCAACAGAGGTCCAAGGTTATGTTTGCGGGGAACTATTTCAGCGACGGAGTCGACTTCAACAAGCTAAGTTAGCTAACTTATGTTAGGGAACATAAGTTAGCTACTCGTTATGGGAAAGTGCAAATTTAATGAGAACTGGCTCGATAACCCAGTGTTTGCGCCATGGTTGGTCCCAGTCAAAGACGTTCATGAGGCCCGCTGCAAACTCTGCAAAAAATATTTTAAACTCGGGACGATGGGGGTGAAAGCAGTCGAATCGCACATGCAGAGCGCCAAGCATAAATCGGTTGATAAAACGACTAGTATTTCGCATTTCTGTTCGGCCCCTGCCTGCACTTCAGCTGCGCCATCTCAGGTAGGACTAACTGCAATTAAACAGCCAATTGCCGCCCTGATGGCACTCCCGACCGGCGGGAGCCCGCTGGTCTGAGGGTTTTAAGCTTGTATTGAGCTAATCAAATTCCTTGACCGTTGGCTGACTGTGGAGACGTCTTACTCTTTCAGTGCAAAATGGAGTCAGATTTGACTGAGATGAAGATTGGTTTTATTGGAGCAGGGAACATGGCTTTCGGAATAGCCCAGGGGATTCTGATGTCAGGTAAGGTGCTGCCTTCTGTTTTGCAAAAGGAAATGCTTTGTATATATATATTTGAAAAATCCTTCATCAAAGATATATTTAGCATTTTGCAATTCTTTGAACACTCTTGAACATTCTTTTGAGCATTCTTGAACCCTCCAGTTCATTCCGAGGTGGTGCACCTTATCGCGAGAGTGCAGTCGGGTTTTCCGATCAAGTATGGTTTATTGAAAATTGTCAATTAAGGAGGGTGTCCGCATCGCATCATATCGTACACCAGTGACTCCTCTGGCCAATCAGGCAATTGAAAAAAAGATAAATCTGTGAAGGTTAAACTCTTTTATAAAAGAAGGGACTTTATTGTCCGTGTGTCTGTTCAGTAGAATGCAGAGGCTTTTTTCCCGTGTTTGAAATCTGGCCCTTTGCTTGCAAGCACCGTTAGGTGGGCCTGGATCAAATAATGCATATCTAAAGTGTTTCAATTACTTTTAAATGATCTTCCATAAAAAATATTTCAACATACAACATATAATTCAACAATAATTATTACAAAGTATTTGAATGTTATGAATGTATTTGGAAATATATACAGTGTGAATTTTAGACTGCGGTGTAGTACACTGGTTAGGGAGTTGGGCTTGCAGGTTTGATTCCCGGGTGGGGCACTGCCGTTGAGCAAGGTACTTAACCTGAATTGCTTCAGTAAATATTCAGCTGTATAAATGGATTGTGTTTAAAGAAATGTAAACTGTGTAAGCCACTCTGGATAAGAGCGTCTGCTAAATGCCTGTAATGTAATGTGATCTTCACCCTCAGGCTATGGTGCTCCTGCTTTAACTCCACTGTTTTCTGTTTCAGGCAAGGTGAACCGCGAAAATGTGAAAGTGAGCGCACCGTCCTCGAACAATCTGGGACGCTTTCAGGTATGCGGGGGGAAGGGTGGGGGGACGCAGCGCTGTTGGCAGCTCTAAATTTCACTTAACTACCCAATTACAATAAACGCAAGAACAAAATCCTGAAAGACTGGTGAAAATTAAATAAAATATACAAATAAAAAATAAAAACTCAGGTGAGAAAGGCCCTGAGAACTGCTTACGGTTATTCCTTCGTAGTGCTGTTTAAGGGCCGGCTGTATTGAGAAGTCTTAAACACTGACTCCCCTCGCCTGTATCCAGCTCCTCCCCCCTGACTTTGCTAAACCTGCAGATACCCCGAACTTGGTGACTTCCGGTTTGGCCCCCAATAGTTGAATACTTAACAGTCCGTCGTCTTAACCCTATTTTAATAAATCCGGTGGCCACCGAACCTGCTGTAGTTGTTACGAACAACCTTACTGTCCATTAAACATTACATGTAATGTAACTGTCTTCTCTTGCTCTGTGGTCTGAGGGTTTTTATTTATTTATTTTTCTGATTTTACCCCGTTTTTCTCCCAATTTGGTAGCCAATTACCTGTGTGCTTAGTTCAATCCTCCTTCCCTCATAGTTCGCTGCCATAGTCCTGTGACTGGCAGTGACAAGGGCGAAGCGCTGCCTCTGAGACAACACTCGTTGTGCCGTCGACTGTAATTCCGGCACCCCAGAACCACTCCTTTGCGCAGCAAACTGTGTGTCGGCTTCCCTCCCCCCCTCCCTGTGGCAGACAGCCAATTGCCGCCCTGATGGCACTCCCGACCAGAGCCGACTGGCGGGAGCCCGCTGGTCTGAGGGTTTTAAGCTTGTATTGAGCTAATCAAATTCCTTGACCGTTGGCTGACTGTGGAGACGTCTTACTCTTTCAGTGCAAAATGGAGTCAGATTTGACTGAGATGAAGATTGGTTTTATTGGAGCAGGGAACATGGCTTTCGGAATAGCCCAGGGGATTCTGATGTCAGGTAAGGTGCTGCCTTCTGTTTTGCAAAAGGAAATGCTTTGTATATATATATTTGAAAAAGCCTTCATCAAAGATATATTTAGCATTTTGCAATTCTTTGAACACTCTTGAACATTCTTTTGAGCATTCTTGAACCCTCCAGTTCATTCCGAGGTGGTGCACCTTATCGCGAGAGTGCAGTCGGGTTTTCCGATCAAGTATGGTTTATTGAAAATGGTCAATTAAGGAGGGTGTCCGCATCGCATCATATCGTACACCAGTGACTCCTCTGGCCAATCAGGCAATTGAAAAAAAGATAAATCTGTGAAGGTTAAACTCTTTTATAAAAGAAGGGACTTTATTGTCCGTGTGTCTGTTCAGTAGAATGCAGAGGCTTTTTTCCCGTGTTTGAAATCTGGCCCTTTGCTTGCAAGCACCGTTAGGTGGGCCTGGATCAAATAATGCATATCTAAAGTGTTTCAATTACTTTTAAATGATCTTCCATAAAAAATATTTCAACATACAACATATAATTCAACAATAATTATTACAAAGTATTTGAATGTTATGAATGTATTTGGAAATATATACAGTGTGAATTGTGTGAATTTTAGACTGCGGTGTAGTACACTGGTTTGGGAGTTGGGCTTGCAGGTTTGATTCCCGGGTGGGGCACTGCCGTTGAGCAAGGTACTTAACCTGAATTGCTTCAGTAAATATCCAGCTGTATAAATGGATTGTGTTTTAAGAAATGTAAACTGTGTAAGCCACTCTGGATAAGAGCGTCTGCTAAATGCCTGTAATGTAATGTCATCTTCACCCTCAGGCAATGGTGCTCCTGCTTTAACTCCACTGTTTTCTGTTTCAGGCAAGGTGAACCCCGAAAATGTGAAAGTGAGCGCACCGTCCTCGAACAATCTGGGACGCTTTCAGGTATGCCTATCCCTCTATCCAAACAGTCCGGTCAATAAAAATGTCAGGGCAGAGAAAGTGGTTTAAGAGAAGAAGCTGGCAGGAAATGCAGAGGGAGCAGGTCTTCTTAAAGGCCCCCATCGTTGCTGTGAGAATGTCATTTTATAATATGTGTAAGAGTCATCACATTTAGTCTGAGGAAGCACAAGTTTGTGTTTTAGAGACTGCATAGGCAACGCCCTAATGTCTGGCTGAGCCTGGCAGTTGTCTTTAACAATGCCGTCTCTGGCTCAATCAGGCAGGACTCACGCCCCCCAGTGTGAATTAATGTAAATGTACCCATTAAACTGTATAAAGGAGAGCTACAACTTGTACCTGTCTAACGTTCTGGAACATGTCCGTGCCCCTGTGGCCGGATGTGTATTACACTTTCCTGTCTTCCGTTTTAAACATTGGGTCTGTCTCTTTATGAACACGGAGGTTTTGGATTGACCTCAGACCAGCATATTGAGACCCGGTGTGCCTGTGGATTTCAGGAACTGGGCGTGGCAGTCACTCACTCCAACTCGGAGGTGGTCACAGGGTCCCGCCTGGTGTTCATGGCGGTCAAGCCGCACCTGGTCCCAACTGTCCTCTGCGAGATCGCCCCTTTCGTCACCCAGCAACATGTCATCGTCTCTGTGGCGGCAGGCATTACCTTGGCGACACTAGAAGGGGTAAGTTCGCGTGGGGGGGGGGGTTGGCTCTTCTGTCTGTCCCTCCATTCCCTGCCCAATTTGAAGGTGACAAAACCTTAACCTCAGTCGCCTGTCCGTCACCGTTTGACCGGCGACGTGCTAGTCTCTCAAACCTTGAGTCACATCTTTGCAGTGTTTTTCATTTGTGCATTTTTTTACCACATTTATTTATGTAACTGTTTCTAGTGTGCATACAAACCGATCCTGATGCGTTTGTTGTCTGTTCAGAAAGCAAAAAGGGGGAAGGGTGGGGGGACGCAGCGCTGTTGGCAGCTCTAAATTTCACTTAACTACCCAATTACAATAAACACAAGAACAAAATCCTGAAAGACTGGTGAAACTTAAATAAAATATACAAATAAAAAATAAAAACTCAGGGGAGAAAGGCCCTGAGAACTGCTCACGGTTATTCCTTCGTAGTGCTGTTTAAGGGCCGGCTGTATTGAGAAGTCTTAAACACTGACTCCCCTCGCCCGTATCCAGCTCCTCCCCCCTGACTCAGTGGTGATGCGGCTCATGCCGAACCTGCCCTGCATGGTCCAGGAGGGGGCGCTGCTGTTCTCCCGGGGGTCAAGGGCCAGGCCGGAAGACGGGTCGCTCCTTCGGGGCCTGCTGACCCCTTGTGGGCTGGTGGAGGAGGGGCCCGAGACCTGGATCGATGCCCACACTGGGCTGAGTGGCAGCGGGGTGGCGTTTGTAAGTCTTGCTGCTTTAACACGCTCACTCACACACGCACATACATGTGTGTAAACACACACACACACACACACACACACACACACAGTTGCATGCACACGTACATACACGTGAATGGACATACACACACACTCCAGTACGTGCGTTAACACGCAAGTTCCCACAGTTAGGGACTTTAGTCTTTAGCTCAGCGGGCTAAATTGCTCTCTTGTCGTGTCAAGATCCTCGGTTCGAAACTCAGTGCAGGCAGAACCAACTCCGTTATACATGCATGTGTCTGGCCCGGCTATATCAGCATTGTGGCTAACCGCCTCAGGGACAGCTTTTAATCCCATCCGGACGATGAGCTGAGTCCCCTGTACACCTGCTCAAGGTCCACTATCACCTGATTAGTCCCCTCCTTCCCCCAACCCCCATTAACCCCCCACTATCACTTGATACCCTGAGCTGAGACCCTCAAACACTTGCTCAACTCCACAACTCCACCTGCACTGGATCCCCTCCTACCTACCCCCCCCCCACTCACTCACTATTATCAGTATTACCTCTCACCCCATTGATATACATGATCACTCGTCCACTGCATCCCCTGGACAGCTGCAGTGAAGACATTGCTGCTATGCATACCATTTGACACTTGCACTGCACTTTATTACTGCCTATACATACACTTTTCAAAGACTTTTCATTATTGAACTTATTGTCTATCTTGTTTGTTTGTTTGATTGAGTGATTGTCAGTGTTTGGAGTTGAGAGTAACAACGGGAACAAATTATCTCTGCCATGTGTGTGATCAATAGACTTGACTTGATGCATGCACATACACATACATGCACACATATGTGCAGGCACTCACACTCACGTACACATACGCACATACACACACACTCCTACACATGCACACGGCACACGACACATGCACATACATACTCACACATGCAATTTCAGAAATCGGTGTGTGTGTGTGTGCACGTGCGTGTGTGAAAGTGAGAATGCTATTATAGTAAATGAGAATGCTATTATAGAAATATGTATAATGTAATTGCCATTCGAATGCTGTTACAGAAATGTGTGTAATCTAATTGCCATTTGAATGCTGTAACGGTGTAATCCGATTGGTCTCTGTAGGTGTACCTGTTTGCGGAGGCGTTGGCTGAGGGCGGAGTGAAAATGGGCATGCCCAGTGCTCTTGCACACCGCATAGCAGCTCAAACTGTCCTGGTATGTTGCTGCCATTGTAGACACAACAATGTGTGTGTGTGTGTGTGTGTGTGTTGCATCTGAGACAGTGTGTGGCTAGCTGAGTGTAGTGTGCAGTGTAAGTTAGTGTGTATGGTGGAAGGTAGTTTGTGTGGTTACCTGTGGGTCTGCTTACCTGAGACAATTTTTCTGTGCGGCTGTCTCCAGGGTGCAGGCCGGCTGCTGCGGGACTCGGGGAAGCACCCAGCCCAGCTGCGCTCAGACGTCTGCACCCCCGGGGGCACCACCATCTTCGGGCTCCACGAGCTGGAGCGGGGGGGCCTGAGGGCCACCACCATGGGGGCTGTGGAGGCAGCGACGGAGAGGGCCAGGGAGCTGGGCAAGAAGTAGGGAGGGCTCATGGGGGGGGGTGGACTACTGGAGATGGGGGAACTCTTTCAAATCCAACCATTTTAAAACATAAGCTGGAATTTATATGATCTGTTACACTACTGTAGTTGATTGTATAATTTTTTGTATGATCGCTTATTGTGAAGCATCTGTTGGCAACAGCAACCACAAAAAGCAACACAGGTAAGACTGGAGCAGAAGTATAAAAATCACTTTCTCTGAGCGCTGGTGCCATTCAAAGCTGGGGGAAATGTAACCGGTGCTATGAGGGGACAGTTGTAATTCCCTTGTGACCGCACTGAGTGCGGTGCTAATATTTACAATGTGGTGAAAGTGGCGGTTGCAGAGCGTTTCCTCGGTTCTGGGACTTGGCGGGCTAAACCGCCCCAAATGTCCATCCAACCCAAGCCCGTGGAGGTGTGTGGTCTATGAACCTCCTTGCCGAGCCGTTTACATTTACAACAGGACAAATTATAGGAGTTCTCCTGCTGCTGTTCAGGACCTAAATGTTAAAGAAACCGTGTTAGAGTCAGTAGTACAGAGGAGTTTGTTATTTTAATATGTGGTAAGGAATTAAGAAATGAATGTCTGTACTAGACATGTTTACAATTGGCTCCCATTTAAAATTGTCAATTTATTCCATATTTTTTAGTGTCATGCCCACTGTACCAAAATTAATCTGCACATAGGTCTTAAAATGGTTAAACTTGATATTGTGAGTTGAATGTGCCTGTACCATCCTGAAAAAAATTAATAAAAACCTTGTATTAGCCTAACTGGCTCTTCTGTCACCTTTCAGTCTCATTTATTCACTTTGAACACCTTGTTCTGGTCACGCAAATAAAATGTTCCTTTTTTTGTATTTTATTGTCTCTGTCAACTAGCTCTGACCTCGCCCCAATAGTCAGCTGCAAATATGGTTTGACCCTAAAAAAATTGTAACAAAAGGTTTCTCAATGGTTTATTGTAGTATCAGGTGTACTTAATAACATATCAAAAGTCTACCAAAATCTGACCACTAGAAAGGTATAATTTTCAAGATGGCCGCCGCCAGTTCCTTAAAAGACCATTACTCCTTCATTATTCATCCTAGACAAGTAATTTTGGTGCCTAACCCCATGTTTTGGTGATCTAGGAACCCAATTAGCATATATAATTTACAGTGAAGTGATTACAAGTACAATTATATATTAAAGCAATTGGTTATAAGCATATTTATGTTAAAAGTGAAGAGAATTTTCCAATGTATTTGGACATTTCTCCTTTTTCCACCTGCCATAATGCATAATGGTGATTTCACTTATAATTCACATTCTGTTGAAGCTTTCAGGAGATTTATTTTGATACCAATAAGGAATAAATTCATTATTACTGTGTGGTACTGTGAAATTAGTAAAAACAGGGCGCCACGTGAAGGCTCAGTACTGCTAACCCCTTTTTATTTTTTTTTCATTCTTTTTTTCATTTTTTTTCTTTTCTTTTTTCTTTGATCTGCACCAGATTTACAATTAGTTGTCACACTCTTCCTCCCATACAGGTTGATTATGTGGATTCTCACAATTTGACTTGACATGGTCCACAAGCAGGCATGCATGGTAGTCCGTATCCTCTGCAACTACACCGTTGTGTTCGGCAGGCAGTTGTGCAATTACAGTGGACCATCTGCAGGAGGCTTTCTGGAGCAGCAGTTTTATTGGTCATAACTGGCCATCAATAGTAAGGATATTGTGGTCAACATTGTCACCAGCAAAAAGAAGAGCCATGTCCAGCAAATCTATGTCATCCGCTAACATATCTGGGGCAACTGAAGCTGCTGCATTCTTTTCAAAACGCAAGACTTTATAAGATGAACTAAATCCCATACCATGAAGGGTATCCACAAGGAATTGTGACCGATGTGCAGGCACAAATGATGTGCCTGCACTGCAAGGCCACCTTGTAAGGGAGCTACAACGGCACGTGGTCGAACTGCTTGAACAATTGCCTGTCCAATTGCTGCAACCTTTTGGCTTGTCTCCTTACCCTTACCCTTGCTTGTCTGCAAGAAAAATAAAAGTTCTCGTGTATGTAGGGGAGGAGTTATGAAGTTCCCGTGGGGTGGGGAGGGGGAGGTGAGCAGAGGGATTGGTTCATACTGCGAGAAAATATTTTTTCCCGAGGAAAGGGAGGGGTGGGGTGTATAGTCAAAGATGAATTTTGTTTGAGCCAAATTTGATCCACAGAGCTATCAACAACTTTTCAATGCAATTATAGAAATGTGCAAGCAATACTATCTATCAACTGCCAATATTCTCTGCCACCACCTTCTGAATTGTTGAAAATTGTGACAATTCATTTAGTTGTGTTTAGCTGTTTTTGAGGATATCATGAAGCCTTGTTCCAGTAAAAAAATAACTAGATGGTATTTATTACATATTAATTAACTTAGTTAACTTGAAATGGGTGACCCTTTCAGAGGGTTTTAATGGTCACACAAAATATTGGATTTCACAATTATGTAATTGTATCTCTGCAATTTGGACAAGTCCAACGGATTTCTAGGCCCCAAGAACATAGGGTTAGACACAATAAATACTTGTCTAGGATAAATAATGAAGGAGTAGGGTATTTTAAGGAATTTTTGGCCATCTTGGACACCATCTTGAAAATTACACCTTTCTAGTGGTCAGACTTTTGTAGACTTTTAGTATGTTATTAAGGACACCTAATACTACAAAAAACAGTTGAGAAACCTTTTGTTACAATTTTTTTAGGGTAAGGTGTTTTTTTTCCATATATGCAGCCGCCTACAATGTGAATCCGCGTGACGTCGCTAAAGAGCTCAAGAAGTTGCCCATAAGGGCTGACACAGGACCAGGTATCCCTATACAAACCCGAACCTTAACCATGATAAAGACGCATGAAAAACACCACCTGAACTCCATTCACGCAACCATGTCCCCATGTCCTCCTGTACCCCAACTTACAGAATTTGACTAGAAATGTTTCATGAAATGGAAATGGAGGCTCAAGGCAGAAAGAAATACATTTTTTTACCCTTATTGTTGTCTGGGATTGTTCTTTTTTTGTTTGCATCAGTGTTTCACGTGGCTTTACAATGACAATCCAAATTCCAGATTCTCTGACGTTGTGTAACTGTGTAATATTAGATTACAGATTCGATATACACAGCATACCAAGATCTCACATTTTAGCGCAGATTTTTCATCCGCAATTTACCTCAAGGGGGGAAAACATACCCGAGACGTTACCCCCGGCTTCCAAAATGGCATTAAATCTGGAATCAAATACCCTGATATAGGCTTAATGGGCTGGCTAGCCTGTGGTTCTCCGTCATCGACGGCAAGCAAGCGCAGTTGCAACACTGAGAACGTACCAACTCAGTGATGCGATTGGGGGGGAGCGAGTACAAGAATATACAAATGATATATCATTGAAGTAGCGTTGTTATGTACGTGCATATGGCTTATACGTTAACATGTATTTTGTAGGGTTTTGCAGTTGCCGTTTAGGAGCAACATTTACCCTGGTTTTCCCTGATTTGGTTTCCCTCTTCTCCCCCCATCACTTGCGAATGAAACGACGAAGTTGCCTCTTCCTGTCCCTTTCTGTTCCTAGGACAGCTGCAGGATAGGCGCTCGTGGAGTACCGGTCCGGAAAATTACAGATACCGAAGAGTGAGTAACTGTTAGCGGGGTTTTCAGAACTCGCGACTTGGTGTAGACTTGTCAGGCTTGGATTTGGGTCGTCGCTTGACAATAGTCGGCTGTCTGCTTTCAGTACCACAGCCTACAGACCAAACGCAGAGTCCGTCTTGCTAGCTAGCTGGCTAACTGAATACATGTGTCACAAACGTGACGTAAAAAAGCAACGGGGACTTTATAATGCAGCCGCTCAGCTATTCATTTAGACCCACGCAATGTAATAAAATGAATTTATTTCAAGTGGATGCCGTAACTAGCTGCAACTTCTAAATTAGCCTTTGATCACGCACCATCTGCTACGAAATCTCTGAAGGCCGACATAGGAGATTGCGTGCCGGTGTGCAAAGTGTGTCGCTGTTCCTCAGACAAGCTTTGACGTGCTAAGGTAGCTATTTTACCATAACTTCAAAATTAGTTTTAAGTTTCGTAGCTAACTAACTTGTAAGCTGAAATAGCATTTTTTTTGCTATTCATTCTGTTCTTTCCTAATATTAGCTTGTTAAAGAGGTGAGCGTCATGGGAGCTGCCAGCTAGCTAGACTGATAAACGATAATTAATGTTAGCTGTTTGAGTAGCACGAATAATGACCCATGATACAATTTTGTGCATTGTGAATAAACGTCAAACGAGGAATAATGCCTACAAATTAAAAATGATAGCCTCCTACCACTGCGGTTGTAATGTAACGTTAAATATATGTTTTTCTAGTAGGCATCTAGCCTGCGAGCTACAGAAAATAAATACAGCTATCATTAATCAATTCAAGGATTTCAACAGGACGCAAGTCGCTGACAAACGCGTTGGTTTGTCAGCTAGCTAGCTGGTAAGGTAGCGGCCTCCTGTTATTCACCTGTAAAAACGAATATTTAATAGCAGTTCATTCTTGAGCAGTTTACATCATATGGGCCTGATATTTCTTTAATTTCCCTGTAGTTAACGGTTTCTAGCAAGCCACCAGTTTCCTCCTGTTACCTACCTAGCTAACATCTGTGCGGATTTTCTCCATGTTGTCGCGTGTTGGAAAAGTGAGTAGGCCAACACTGAGGTGGATTTATTCATCTTGATAGACGTTTAATTCTTCCTTACAACAAAGTTAGACCCTCAAACTGTTTTCGGAGTTGTAAACGTGTCCAGTTTAATTGTAACGGAACCGTGGAGAAACTGGTCATATAAATATAAATGGTAACGGAATAGCCATTGTAAGGCTAGTCGCCACCTTGACGGCAACTAGCTAGTATTGTGTTTAATTGATGGTTACACGAAATTATGTTGTTGGGTATAGTTGGTGCGCCATAATGAGAAGGTAATCAGTGCTGCTTTCTGGTGTGGAAAGGTGCACGTTTACTACTGTTTTAGGTTCAAGCTGGTGTTGCTCAGGTAATATCAGCTAAAGTGTCGAATGAGTAAATCCGAAATGACTGTTCGTTACATTCGCTGACGCCATTTCCGTGACGCCAGTATTATAACAGCGGTTTGTCTTTCCGTTCACGCTGTCGGTGGATAAAAAGAACCGGTGGGATTCACTAACGGTCACTCTAACGGTCAGTACTCTTGGTCGCACGGCGAGGTGAGTTGAACAGATTGGACTTGTCACGCCGTTTCACGGAAACACTGCAATAAATAATTTTCTTAACTCTTAAAAAATTACATTTTTGTATTTTTGATTGGAGAGCCGTCAATACCGTCAAACGAAATACTTTCGTATCTTAACCGTCAGCACAACAATGGTCTGAGAAAATTGTATATATTTTTTGCAGTGCACTAGTTTTCTATGAACCATACTCACTGTTCTCATCTCGTGAATACACGTGCAGTGCTCAGTGTATTTCGCGGTATTATTAAAATGGGGTGAAGGCAGAGTGAATAATCCAGCCCTACGTTCCACATTGGAACTATGCCGTTTATTTTATTTGCATGGACTACTTTTTTAGTTTTTGCGCCAATAAGTGGATGCTTCACAGTACACCTTCGCCCAAGTTTTAATAAGGCTGTTGTCTCTATTTCTTCGACCCCTGTTTCATGCGAGTTGTATAAACCGTTCCACAGCCCCATACACATCTCATGTCTTCATAGAACTGCAAATATCCTGAAAATGTTTGGTTAGATCCTTCATTTTTACATTGTGTATGCATGCCATTTGTGTATTGGTCAGCATTTTTTCTATCATGTAGTTGGTTCCCTGTTTATCTCCCTGTTCGTTTATATATATTTGTCTTTTTAAAAAGCACATTTTATTCTCTGAACTTTGCATGCGTTTTCATTATCGATGTGTCACCTCTTTGGTGTCTTTGGAATGGATTCTGTGTTTCAGATCTCTTCTGGTGTGCCCATGGCTCATGGCCCTGAAATTTTTGTTTAAAGACAGGGTGGATGGAAGTTTTTTTTCCTCAAGCACAAGTACAGTGTGGTGGTAGAATGGTAGAGTTAAGACTGCGTGCTGGACAATGTGGATAGGGCCATTCTGATAAATCTGCCTCCATGTCCCAGCTAAACTCAATTGAACCAGTGACATTGTCACCACAGATTCTCTCTTGTAACCAGATCCTTCCTCTGTTCTTCCTGACTACCGGAGGTTCAGTGGCTATATTAGTCTGTGATTGTGGAGCTGGCTATCTTATTGGTCGAATCTGTGGTCTCCCCTCTCATGAAAGGAGTGTCCCAGGAGAGAGATTGTGATGTCACAGTCCATTCCATCATCATCATCGTCAAGTTCCACAATGTTCACTGTACTCCATCCACTCTTCCGCCGCATGCCTGTAAATGCAGCGTGGGATTGATCCGTTGTCCAAACATTTACTTTGATGCTTTTCCCCATCAAATGCAGAAATTGTGCTGCCTATTTCATTTGTTCTTTGGCTGCCCCTTTCCAGATCTCCCTGCTGTTTAAACAACTCGGGAGGCGTTTTAATTGCCTTTAAAAAGACGTATATATTTTAACTTGAAAGCATAGCATGCTGTAGGAGAACCTGTTTTTTCTGCAGGGTGAAACCTGTTTCTGGATCAACTCCACCCTGTGTCCCTGTTCTCCCTTCCTACCTTGCGTGTGACTAACCCTCTAGGCTGTTCCTCCTCCTCCTCCTCCTCCTCTTTCCCTCTCTCTGCTGCGTTGGACACAAGATGGAGGCTCAGAGGGACCCCCTGTGTCACGCAATGGATCAGCCCGGGTTGGAGCACCTTTGCAGGCCCGGTCAGACGGACTGCGCCACTGAGGTGTCAGCGGAGGGGAGGGCGGGAGGCAGATCGTCCGAGGGAAACGGGGCTCCGCCCGCCTCCTCCTCCTCCCCAGAGGGCAGCAGCATGAACGGCGACCGTGGCGGGAAGAGGTCGAAGCGACGGAAGCATGCGTCCCACTCGGGGGGCCTGTTTGATGCGGGGCAGGGTGTGGCCTTGACGGGGCTGCGGGCGGAGTCGGTGTGGTTCGAGCGCAGTGTCTACGAGCAGGCGGAGAGCACGTACCAGGCCTGGCTGACCAGCTCAGTGGGCGGAGCCCCGGAAGAGAGTCCCCCCGCCACAGTGCAGGCCTGTCGCCATGGTGACGAGGTGGCCTGCCACCACCTGGTGCGCGCGGTGTGGGTGAACAAGTCAGCCTTTGAGTCCGCCGAACGGCTCTTCATGGAGCGTGCCCGGCCCCTGACCTGCCCTTCCCCCGCGACTCCCGCCTCCCTCGCCATCCCGCCGAGCCCCAGCGCCCCCCCTGATGAGGGGTACCTGTCTCTCACCCCGACCCCGGCCACCCCCCTCCCCCTCACGCCACCGCGCCAGTCCATTAACGGTCTGCCGGGCCTGCCCAGCGAGCTGCTGACGGGGGTGTGGGTGGAGAAGCCGCACTACGACCGAGCTGAGGCTGCCTACTACCAGAGCCTGTGTGGCCAGCTGACCCCGCCCCCCACCACGGCCATGCCCTCCTCCTCCGCGCACACTCATGGCGGGACTGAAGCTACCCACTACCAGAGTGTCTGTGGCCAGCTGGCCCCGCCCACGGCCATGCCCTTCAGCGGCGGGTTTGAAACCCCCTTGGGACAGTGGGAGCAGAGGATCAACGCCCAATCCCTGCCATCCCCCGCCATGGAGGACCCTGCTGAAGGGGCGGGGCAGGAAGGCCGCCGCTGCTTCCTGCACCCGGATAGCGAGCGTGCGTGGCTGGAGGCGTCACGATTCCACGCCGCGGAGAGGCTGTTCCGCGAGACGGAGGCGGCCACGGCAGTAGACGCCGAGGTCTTGGATTGCATTCCGCCTGCCCGGCTGTCGGAGGGTGACCCGCCGGCTCCCAGCATGCCTTGCACTGAGTACGGCTCACACCACGGAGAGATTGCGAGCTGTGAATCGAAAAAAATCCAGCTCATTTCAATTTTTCCTATTTTTTAAGGCTTCGTTTTTTTTTGCACTTTTTTCTGTATCCATTTTAATTTTTTTTATTTTTTAATTTTTTTAATTTTTTTCCGCCTTTGTCTCTTGCAGTGTTTTAATTGTTCCACCCCACCCCAGTGTGTACAATCAGACAAGAATGATTTTGATACAGGGAAGTGATAAGTGCAGCAGTTGTGGTGGAAAATTAAAAAATATGTGGCAAACGGAAGCTGACTAACCTGCACCATTTTTGGCGATGCTGTGTCTGGCCTGTTGGGTGTAAAATAGTCACTGGCTCTCCTGTAGTATTGTGTCTGGTCTGTTGGGTGTAAAATAGTCACTGGCTCTCCTGTAGTATTGTGTGTGGTCTGTAGGGTGTAAAATAGTCACTGGCTCTCCTGTAGTATTGTGTGTGGTCTGTAGGGTGTAAAATAGTCACTGGCTCTCCTGTAGTATTGTGTGTGGCCTGTAGGGTGTAAAATAGTCACTGGCTCTGTGAGTTGTATTAGCAAGAGCTTCAGCCCAGCTGCAGTAAAAGAGGGGTAGAATGGTGCGCAACAGCCAGGACAAAAATTGTCATGAATGAAAATAATCCTTACCCAGGTAACCTGGCTCCCTCCCCCACCTTTAGATTTCAGTCCCTCAGTTCCAGCCATGTCCCCAGTGAGTGCAGAACACAGCCAAGCTACTTGGGTGTCCGTCATGTGACCCAATCTCTCCAGACAGGTGCAGGATTAATATGAAGTGTGGGTAGGGCGACGCCACGAGCACAGGCTGAGCCTGGTAGCCTGGAGGTTGCATGTTCGAGCTTGGGCTCTCATGCAGCATGCAACTGGGAGATCACAGCGGTGGGACACGTTTGTCTTTGTCCCGCTAGGAGTAGGGCGGGGTTCTACAGGTCATCCCTGCATTAGTTCCTCCCAAAGATGTGCCATGTGCCCACAGGCTACCTGCTGTCGTCATTGTGAGATATGCCTCCACCCATCAGTGCTAGCTCTCCCCTGTAGTACTGTTTGTGGCCTGTAGGGTATCAAATTGTCACTGGCTCTCCTGTAGTACTGCGTGTGGCCTGTAGGATGTAAAATAGTTATTGGCTCTCTCCTGTAGTACTTTGTCTGGCCTATAGGGTGTAAAATAGTCACTGGCTCTCCTGTAGTGACTGTCTCTGCTGTAGTACCATGTGTGGCCCGGCAGGGTGTAAAATATTTGGATCAGAGGAGTGCATGTGCTTCAGGTGCAGTGCTCCTGGTTTATGGGGTCGGGTGGCACTGCGGTAACTCCACAGGCACGGTTGCCTATTCGAAACCGCGGGACTCAGTGCTAGTTTCAGAACGGGTATACCGCCATCATAATCATCCTTCTGTTGTTTCTGTGGATTATTTTTACTATTCTTATTATTTTTTGTGTGTGTGTGTGTTTTTGTTCTCATCATTGCTACGGAAGCTGACAAAGTTGTAAGCGGACGTTTCCTGAATAGCCTGTTCTCATTGTTTTAATGTTCCTGGGTGTTAGTGAGCAAATTAGTATAGCGTATTACTGTCCCTGTTGATGCTGGGTGTCTCCTTGGTGTCGAACACAGGTACTCAACTCTGGGCCCTGAGGGCGTGCAGTGGTTGCAAGTATGCGTTCTTGCCGAGGACTGACTGCACTTGATGTCCCTGATTAGCAGACCCCCTTGGTTTAAGAAGTGAGCTCATTGACATTAGGCGGTTCAGTCAATGGGTTAGAGCCAAACTTTTTCCACTGAGGGCCAAATACAGAAACAGCCAGGCTGGGCCACTATTAGAGCGCTCCATTTTCTTTAGGGACTGAGAGTTGATTTTCTATGTTGCTGAGTGTTTATTTCGCGGAGTGTTCAATGAATACTTGGTGGCTCCACTAGTGGTGAAACTAAGAATTACAACTCAGTCAAGTGCAAGTTTACTGCCATGTTACAGACGTTGGGGATTTTAGTGGACACCCCTGGTTGACTCAGCCACTGCGTTCTTTGAAACCAGAGTTGCTATGTTGGTGTAGTTCAATTTGAGGCTCCTGGAAGTTCAAATGGATTTTTTGTTGACTCACCGGTTCTGCATCTCAATTTGTCCTGGAAGTTCAAATGGTTTGTCCTATTCTGGATCTTTTTTGCGAGATCATTTTAAAAGGGTCATTTAAGGACATGTGGCGATAAGCTTGAAAATTGGCTTCTCAAATGTGAAACCCCCCACCAAAGCCAACAAGTGTCACAGTAAATGAGTTAGGCAAGCCAAGACGAATGTTTTCGGTTGTAGTCACCAGTGTAGTGCAGTGTATGATTTTTTTTTGTTAAAAAGGGTTGCGCTTTATTTTTTAACACCTCTTAATTTCTCTCCTTGCAGCACCATGAGTGGAGTGGAGTACCTGTCCCAGGAGAAAATCTGGTTTGACAAGTTCCGCTACGATGAGGCGGAGCGCCGCTTCTACGAGGGGATGAATGGCCCCACGCACTTGCCACAGGTACCGCCCTCCGGAGGCCTGGCTGTACAACTACACCAGGGCTGTCCTGATGCTGAGCAGGGGAAACGACACCTGCCTTTCTCATTGTGGGATTGTTTCCATTGTGCTGGCTCTGCACATTGTAATGTACAGAGAGATGGTTGTTTAAGAACCAAGTGCTTCTGTTTCCCTGAGTGTTATTGAGCGGGACGCACTGATGGTAATTACATTTATGAGATGCATATTTCTGACACCAGTCTTACACAGTTGCAGTAGATGTTTGATGTGGGGGCTTTATTCATTATTTTCTTTCAAAATATTTTCAAGATATCCTGACTAAGGCGCGTTCTCTTGAGAGTGCGTCCCGTTTGTTGTTGAATTAATTGTGTGGCATGTGCTCACAGCTCTTGGTGTCCTGTTCAGCTGAGTTTATATGGGACAGCAGACTGGTTTATACACCAGGGCTGGTGGGTTCTCTTCTGTACAATGTGTACACAACTTCTGGTGCACTTGGAAGAACGCTGGGAGAACATTGCGCAGGGTAAGCCCTGATTTGGCGCGGAAGGGGGCTAGCCTGACTGGAAGTTCCCCCTCCCCCCCAATTCTGACATGGGGCTCAGGGTTCTAGAACGTTGTAGGAAAATCACAACTGAGCCCAAACGTGTGTCTGTGCACGAGTGTGTGTGTCTCTGTCTCTGTATGGGGCTTGTGGTAGAATGGTCGTCTTTGTTGCTACAGTGAGATTTGGAAACTTGACTTGTTTAAAAAGAATAATTAGGGCTGGCGGAATAGTGACCGCGCTTTGGAGCGGTGTGCGCTTTTACCCGCGTTTTACATGCTCAGCCCGTCATTTTGTCCACCTCCGGGGGGGGGGATAGCTAGTCCGCCGAGGAGAAGGTTAATGGAGTCCGTGGAAGATTCGAAAGAAGGCGGGGAAATAGGTCCAGAAAACTTCCCAGAGGACGGGCGGCGGACTGGAAAATAAAATAGGTATAATTGGCTACTAAATTGGGAGAAAAACAGGGAAAAATCAGAAATAAATTTAAAAAATATATATAATAATAATAATAATAATTAAATGGTATATTGGAATGTAATGGATAGGGATGCTAATGTTTGATCGATCGTCGCCGCATTAACAAACAATTGATTCATCTTTTTTTTTAAATCAAAGCTTTATGCAAACTTTTGAGACACGGGCCTATTTCAACAGCATAAAACAATAAGAATGATGAAGGAAATGAAACACCATTGAGTAGGCCTAACAATGAAAACAGTATCCCTTTTGAAATAAAAAGGGCTGTCCTGCAGCGGAGGCTTGGCAACTTTGGGGGAGGAAAAGCCTACCACCAAAGCCCAACTCATCCCCTTACTGGTTTTTATTTAAGAATATAAGCATATTCATGTGTTCAGGGGTGAGCCGTGCGCGCAACCTGTTTACAGTAAGACCAGCCGATGAGAACACCTGTTCCGATGGAGCCAATGTTCCGCATAAATACTGTCGTGCCAAAAAAATTATTTCACTCAAGAAATGCGGAAGTAACGTCAGGCGTGCTTAGCGAATTCAAGAGACCACGCTATTGTCGGCTGAGTTAACGTTAGGCTATACAAAATATAACAAAAAAGTTGTCGTAAATTGTTTCTTTTGTGAAATATTGCTAGATATATTTTATAAAATCAACAAGGTTTTAACTTTTATTTTTATTTTTAAGAAATATTTCAATCACTGGAGCTTGTGCTATTGGATAGCAGTAACTGCAGTGCTGTAATACATAATTGTTAATTTGATATGCTTGATCGATCAAATTCTTAACGGCGATTAATCAATCATTGATTAACCATTAACTAGTAATGGAATATATTGGCTACTCTGTAGGGGCTATGAAGCCTTCAGGAGTGGAGTTAATGATGGATGAACCTGGTTTTGGTCATTTGTTGTGGGTGGTTGATGTATGACCATCCAATACTTGCAGTGTGTCTGCAAAGTAGCATTGGTTTTCTGTCATACTGTGTGAATGTTCATGCAACGTTGTGCGAACATTAGGGTGGTGGATGATCTTGCATGGGAGAGTGAGACAGCCTGATTGCGGTCAGAACTGCCGGCGAAGATGGCTGTCGTCCGGCTTTAGTTGTCTGTTGAAAATTGAAGTCGCTTATGTATCACAGCAGGACTTTGGCAGCAGTGTCCAGGCATAATCAATCGATAAGTATTCCCTTGATGGCCCACCCTTGTCCTCCAAATCTTCCTTAGCCCTTGGAAAAGCATTGAATAGGCATTTGGTTGATCTGTCCTGATATTGATCATTACTTGTAAGAGCTGTGTTCTACGCACACACACACACACAGTCTGTGTGTGTTGTCTGGTGGTCCTTCACAAGGCTAATTAACTCTGAAACGCCCACATCCAGCCAAATGCTTTCGCTGTGTTCTGCGCTCTCATGCGGCTGCCTGCCCTGGGGTGACCCCTGCCCTGGGGGCTCTGGGAAGAGGAGAGAGTGGTGTTCTCTTGTTACTTGGGTCTATTTATGGGGGAGCCCATGGAATCATCCATGTTTACTGGAGGGGGGGTACTGTCACCCACCTGTCGCGTGCCTTTGTGTGCGTGCGCCTTTGTATGCGAGTGTGTGTGTGCGTGCCTGTGTGTCCGTGCGTTCATGTGTGCCTGTTTGCCTGTGTTCTGTTCGTGCGTCCTGTGTGTGTGCTCTGTTGACATGCCTCTCTCTGCCCCTGCAGGAGACTGGAGCTAATACCATACTGCAGGATATTGCCAGAGCCCGTGAGAATATCCAGAAATCTCTCGCCGGAGTGAGTACGACACTCTCTCAACCAGCTGGTGTCTCGCCCTCCCTCCCTCCTACTATCCATTTCCCCCCTCCGTGTTGTGGCAGTTCATAATGACAATATACTCCCTCCTCTCATCGCCCCCCCACCCAAATATTCTCCATTTCCCGTTTGCGGTGTTTCCTTGGATAAGATTAGTTAAGCCACGGCCAATCAGAAATATAGCACTTTACTCTTAAGTGAGTCTTTTGTAGCACTTCTAGTAACAGTGAGTGCTATGTAATAACGCTAGCACTTGTCGTAGGCATGTGTAATAATCCGCTCATCGCAACTGGTTTATCTCAGGATGTACGTGCGAGGTGATGCTAATTCACCCATGTCCTAATGCTCATTGTGCTCATGACCCACGCCTTTTGAGTGGAAATGACCACCGAGCATGCGAGCAGGCAAGAGTACAGTATGTGACCATAGGTTCGGGTCTGTAACCTGACCCCTCTTGAAGGAGCACATCTGTACAGACATGTACAGTCGGACTGGCACAGCCGGGTTTCGAACCGTGGCTGCATTGGGCAACTTGCATTCCAGGCGAATGCTTTGATTGTTACGCCACCAAAGGCGCCTTATTAATGAAAGAATTCTTGCCCAAAAATCATCGTAAACCATTTTTTAGAACTGGGTAGCGTATGTTTATTATAAGTGTAATGTTGGAAAGTGAAAGAACCATCGCTGTATCCCTGAGGACACAGACAAAACTGTTAACTGTTTTAAAAATAGTATGGCTTGGAATCCGCTGAATAGGCTACTCAAAACTGCTTGTGCAAACTGATATTGCAGTGTGTGAATAGCAGTGTGCATATATCATAATCGTGAGTGCAGTAGGCAAGAGGGGGCAGAAATCTTACCCTTAAACCAATCATTGGTCTCAACATTTATTTTATATTATTTCAATTTTGTCAATGTTTGGCAGTGTGGTGGGATATTTTGCATTTTAAATAAAATTCATTTCCTACACTCTGACTTTACGACTGCAGCGAGAGGGAAGAGTGTGCTAAGCTGGCTAGCTGTCACAGCTTGTCTCCAGATTCAAATTTTTATAAAGAGCAAATTCACCAAGACTGAATTGCGAAGTCGATCGCACCAATTCACCAAAATAAGTATGTAAAGCAGGTAATTGCCCAATCGATAACCTATGCTGAACGTAATTAGCAAAAAGAGGACTGCGTTTGACAGACATGTTTTAACCAAAGCGATCCACAATTCAGATAACGTAAAGGAAAAAGGACACGGCGTCTCAAAGGAAGACCCTGCATTTTGGCTAACTGGAAATTCAGATAAGAGCATTGCTCACATAGCTGGACGAAATAGGAGGATGCAAACGTTGCAAAATGGACACATGAATAATGTCGGGTGCCATTAATAAAAAGCCCCTCCGTGAGGCGCCAACCCGGCGACAGTCATGGTGCTACTATGAAACATCAGGGTGCGGAGATATGTATATTTACAAGGTTGCCGTATATGAAGACATCACATTCTGTTGATATTTATTTATTTATTTAGTCCTGTAGCTCTTTCATAGTTGCCATTGGTCTCTTGGTGGCCTCTCTGAACAGTCTCCTTCTTGCTCGGTCAACCAGCTCGGTTGGACCACCTGATCTACCAAGGTCCTAGTGGTGCCATGCACCTTCCACTTCTTAATTATGGTCTTGGCCATTCCCCAAGGGATTTCTTGATGTGTGCCTCTCCACAACTTAATCCCAGAGTTCTTTTGAAAGCTCCTTGTTGTTTATGGTGGTTTTTGACTCTGAAATGCACTACCCAGCAGCAGGGCTGATTTTTCTCACATTTACAGATGTGTCTCCTCGGTGAAGTTATGTCATCATAATCCAGGGAAGTGGTAAATTCGTTCTCAATCGCCAACAACGCAAACACGCTCAGTTTATTTTCCTTCACTGTTGATCTCCGGTACATTTTAACACGTTTCAATAAAGAAAACAACCTTTCTCCCGAGCAATTTTGTTTAGACGCGGATCTTGCCCGCCCCAAATATGGCAGCCGTGCAGACGTATCGCTGCAACATACAACAGCAGCCAACGCGGTATCTACGTGTTTATATCTATGTTCTCATACATGCCCATCACTGATTGTTCACCCTTTACCATTGAGCTGAACTGGGAAAACTCCTCTGTAAAGTCATTCCCAAGATCACGTGGGTATATTTCTTTCAGATGTTCTGTGACTGCACGCACTTCTCGGATGTCCATTGAATTAACTTTTGTCAGGAAACTGAATTGATGCTGGCTATGTGTTGTTTTTGATGCCGGGGCAGGGCCCGAGATGATCTTTGGCAAAGCCACTCTGTTGTTTTCACCTGAAATCATTGCTGAAAGGACACTGCTAACATAGCAAACATGATCTGCATTGAACCCCAAATACTTTTTGTGCACATCGCAAGGTACTGACATTGTGCATGACTTTCTAAAAATAATTAATTGAAATAAAGTTTTAGATTGGAGCTTTTATCCTAAAATATATAATTGTAAAAAATATTTTATATTGGCCTCCCGCTTCTAGTAGTTTCAACGTCCGACGCTGGCCACGGTTCGATTACCCCCATCGATTCTGCTCTGGCCAAAATCCGAGGGGGCGGCAAGTATTTTTTCCGCCCCAGGGAGGGGGACCCCCCCGACAAGACCTTCACTGCGCACAGGAGTGGCTCTGGGATACCGGTATTGAAGGAAATGATACTTTACCTTTGTCACCGCCGGTCACAGGACTACAGCAGCGAACTATGAGGGAGGGATTGTCCTGGAAATAGCAGGTGTAATTGGCTACTAAATTGTGAGAAAAACAGGATAAAATCAGAAACAAAATGTTTAAAAAAAAAATATATATATAGATTTAATATTGAATGATTATTTTAAATCCAAATCTACCTGAGTGTTACAGTTAGACACCCGCGCCTAGTTTGCCTATTCCAAGACTGAGAATGCTCTAGGAACAGCCGATTTAATTCTGAAATAATCAGAATCACTGCAATTGAACACAGCTGGAGGCCAATTGGCTTGGTGTGTGATCTGGAAGGTGATTGGTTACCTCTGAGCTAGTTTACAATTGGTATGGTAAGAGGGATGTAGACTTTAATGAATGTTCAGAAATTTTGAGAAATTCACTTGGAAGAGGTTGGGTAAAATGTGGAAATAAAGGTGGAAAAAGAGATTGAATATGTTTTCATTTCAGGCTGTAAGGCAACAAAAAGTGACATTTTGGGAGTTTAAAGTGGCAGTGTATATATTGTTTATTGCATGATTGCATTGTTTTTATTCAAAATATGTGGTGTTCTTTGTGTGGGGACTGCATCGCCCCATGCACGTGGTATTGGCACAGAAGTGATCTGTGTTTGGGAGCCTGATGAAGGGTGTCCCCTCCCCAGTGGAGTGGTTCTCCTGTCCATGTGGTGCTGCGCTCCGTCATGGAGATCGCCTTCCTGGTGGGACAGGACTGTTGGGAATGGAAAATCAAACAATTGACGGGCGCGCACTCGGTCATGCAAACAGCCAGACAGGCAGTATGCCCTAGCCTGCTGTTTGTGTACTCAGCGGAAATACTTTGTACGCATCTATGACCATCTGTGTTTGACTTTTAAGTGCCTTTTGATGTTCGTTCTCTGTGCGTGCGTGCGTACTTGTATAATAAGGACGCCGCTGGTGTACTTGCGCTGTGCTGAGAATTTTGCCATGGCCTCCGATCTGGTCTAAGTGAGACGTCACCGGTCTCTGTCCTTCTATCACTACGCCATTGTGTGTGTGTGTGTGTGTGTGTGTGTGTGTGTGTGCGTGTGCGTGCGTTCAGTATTTTGGGCTCCTGTGTACGTACGGCCAACTCTTTCAGGGTCTCCCAGCTGCTCTCCTTCCTTCTGCACCATTTTTCACTTCCTGAAATTCTCCTCCCTTCACCCTTTCCCACCCCCGTGCTCCCCCCCAGATGAAGACGTCCCTACAGCCTGGGAGAGGCCATTCCCGCACACCCCACAATCGGCGTGGTCAGCCTGTAAGTCCGAACCCCTCCCTATCTCTCCCCCCCCCTTCTTTCTCTCCCTCCCTCCCTCCTCTCTTTCTCTATCCCTCCTCTCTCCTCTCTTTCTCTATCCCTCCCTCCCTCCTCTCTCCTCTCTTTCTCTATCCCTCCCTCCCTCTTAAGAGTGGTGCATGCTCTGTGAAAGTGGTCCTTTCTGACCAAAATGCACTTCTCAAAGCTGAAAGAGCCAATCAGACTTCTCGCCTATTACATTTGTATGTGACCCTTTTCAATGGTGATGTCAGTGATCCTGCCCTCACCTGCCTGCAGCTGTGTTGTTGTGAAGCCGGTGTGGGAGCTCCACGTGTGTCTCGCTCGGTGTATAGTGTGCGTGCAGTGTTTGGTGCTTGTGTTTTATTCCTTTGCGCTTAAAGCCTGAGCGATGGTGTTTGTGTTGCAGTGGGGGGAGGGGATATGGATTGTGTTGCTGAACTGATTTGAGGAATGAAGGCTCTCACCACGGGTGCAGGCTGGGCCCTATAGAGTGGCTCAGTCAGTAAAGGCTCTCACCACGAGTGCATTCTGGGTATGTACATATGTATGCCCTGTACTGCCCCATGCAGTGTGGTTTGGCTGACCTTTGTTTGTGTGTGTGTGTGTCACAGGGTGTAGCATGTGGCGCTGGGGACCAAGGCGAGCTGATCACCCGCATGACGAGTCTGGAGCTGGAGAACCAGACCCTGCACAAAGGTGCGTGTGTGTGCGTGCGTGCGTGCGGGAGAGGTGGGGGGGGGGCGGGCGGGTGTGTGAGGGGGTGTGTGGGGGGTGTGTGTATGGTGATGTGCATGTCATGTTTTCATTCTCCTCTCTCTCTCTCTCAGTTGTGGAGGATCTGAGGTCGGTCCTCTCCAAGCTGGAGTCCAGAGTGGCAGTTCTGGAGAAAAGCCCTGTTGCCCCTGCACCTGCACCTGTCTGTCCCAACGTAAGTAGCGTCCTCATTGGCTGTCTTCTGCTGAGGGGAGCGTCCTAATTGGCTGTGCTCCATTCTCAGACATTTAAATGTACTGTAACGTTCCCTGTGGCAAGGCCATTAAAACGGGTCGATTAACCACCCTTGAGTCCTGGAGGCGTGGCGTCGGGCTCTGGTGACCGCTGCCCGTGTGAAGCCAAGCGTGCAATGCCACTCAGTTACATTTGACATTCTAAGCGTTTAGCAGACGCTCTTATCCAGAGCGACTTACAGGATGTGCATGAAACCAGACAAACACAGTGATGGACACGGGGAGCGCCCTGGGGCGAAGTTTGTGCCTCACCTGACCACCTCCATATAAGCACAGTCATGGTCCACCTGAGGGTGTGTGTGCTTTCGCTGGGTGCGTTTTTAACCGATGGATGACGGGTGTAATTCCGGCCCCCTCCCAGGCCGCCCGGGCCCGCAGCCGAAGGTCTCATCCCCCGTGGAGGAGGATGACGACGACGACGATGACCTCGACCTGTTCGGCAGCGATGAAGAGGGCGACGAGGAAGCAGAGCGAATCCGGGAGCAGCGGGTGAAGGAGTATTCCGAGAAGAAGGCCAAGAAACCCGCCCTCATCGCCAAGTCCTCCATCCTGCTGGACGTCAAACCTGTACGCCCTCAGCACTCACACTCACTGCGCTCACACACTCACACGCATGCCCTGCGCTCACACACACACACTCACTGCGCCACACACACACACTGTGCTCACACACACACACTCACTGCGCTCACACACACACACACACTGCGCTCACACACACACACTCACTCACACACACTCACTGCGCTCACACACACACACACTCACTGCGCTCACACACACACACACTCACTGCGCTCACACACACACACTCACTGCACTCACTGCGCTCACACAAACACACTCACTGCGCTCACACAAACACACTCACTGCGCTCACACAAACACACTCACTGCGCTCACACACACACACACTCACTGCGCTCACACAAACACACTCACTGCGCTCACACAAACACACTCACTGCGCTCACACAAACACAATCACTGCGCTCACAAACACACTCACTGCGCTCACACACACACATACTGCGCTCACATGCACATTCACTGTGCTTACACACACACACACTCACTGCTCACACACACACTCACTGCGCTCACACACACACTCGCTGCGCTCACACGCATGCCCTGCACTCACACACACACTCACTGTGCTTACACACGCCCTGCACACACACACGCCCTGCTCTCTCACACACATTCTCACACACACACCTCTGTGCTCACAAGCAAACATACACAAGCCAACAAAAAAAAAAAAAACATATTGCCAAAGTGGAACCCTTAATAGCAAGCAAAAAGAAAGCCCAAACTATTTATGGAATTATATAATCAAATTAAGAAATTAGTTCTAAAATCATAACCCCACTTCTTCCTTTCTTTGTCCCGCCCCCCCGTCCCTCTGTCAGTGGGACGACGAGACGGACATGGTGAAGCTGGAGGAGTGCGTGCGCTCGGTTCAGGCCGACGGGCTCCTGTGGGGCTCCTCTAAGCTGCTTCCCGTGGGCTACGGCATTAAGAAGCTGCAGATCGCCTGTGTGGTGGAGGACGACAAGGTGGGGACCGACATGCTGGAGGAGGAGATCACCAAGTTCGAGGACTACGTGAGTAACGGCGCCACACGCTGGCCGCTTGGGGAACTGGGCTTGTAATGCAAAGGTTGTTCCCCAGCAGAGCTCTCTGGGCCTGTGGGAGAGGGACAAAGAGGACCGGAAACATCTAAGTCACTCTGCATAAGAGGTGTTGCATCCCTCCAATATAGTTCCAGACTTCTATGCCAAGGCACACTGAAGCTGTTCTGGTGGCTCATGGTGGTCCAGCGCCCTGTTAAGACGATGATGATGATGGTGGTGGTGGTGGTGGTGGTGATGGTGATGATGATGAAGATGGAGTAGTAAACAGCAGTGGTTTAGGAGGATTGTCCTGGTTTCAATCCTCCCTCACACATGCCGTCGGGCTTCTCTGTTTCAGGTCCAGAGTGTGGACGTGGCTGCCTTCAACAAGATCTGAACACTTTGCCCCTATCCCCAGCCTCACCCCCTGCCTTGACTGCTGTTTGATGATGATGATGACGGTTACTAATAAAAAGAGCTGAGCTCTGAGAACGCACAATGCCTCTGTTTGATTCTCTCTCCTCTATGGAATCCCTAAAACAGGGGGTCTCAATCTCCAGTCCTGGAGGGCCCAGTGTCTGCAGGTTTAACTCCAGTCCTGGATGACCTGCTGGGTTTTGGTGTTTCAGCCCTTAATTTAAGTCATTGATTGACTAAAGAGTCCACACACCTTGTTGTTTCCAAGGCTTAGATTGGCTGCTGATTGAAACCACAAAAACCTGCAGAAACTGCAGCCCTCCAGGTGAATCGTGATATAAGAAATGAGTGGAGCTACAGCTGAACCATGTCAATGACAAAGATACTTTTATTCATCGGTAAGAATGTCATTTTTGTACGGAAATGTGTTACTCTGTCAGCTGTCTTAAATGAATCATTTTTGGCAATGGAAAAACACAAATGATCCAAAGCATTGACATGGGCTGACAGATCTGGTTCAAATATTTTATCTGAAATACTTCAACCCTTTAGATGCCAGTAAATTCCTCTAGGTTAAATAACCATTTTAAAAAAAACATTTTTACCAATATTAAGAACAAAGTTAAAATGGATAAAATATGTTGATTATATGTTTTGGTTAGTAATATGATTTGTTGAAAATCCTCTGGGATCTACACAAGTGTTTTTACAATGTTAAAAATGTGCATTTCACCCAGGTCTGCTGGGAAAAGCAGATGCTTCATTTCCAATCCAACTTCCCTTTGTTATTCTGCCCCCTGGTGAAGAAGCAGAGCATGTACACTCTTAAAATGTGAAAGAAAGTACACATATCCTTTGTATTTGTGTGCTTATGTACTTTGCAAACCATGCTAATTATACTGTTCATTTTTGTGTATTTTCTATTAACATTTCATGTTTATTTACATAGCTGGATATTTACTGAACAGAGAGAAATGAACCCCTATGACAGGGATGTTTGTGCTCTTACCAATCTGAGTGTTCCACATGTCAGTTACACTCAGAGCATTTATATTGAGGCCACCACTGAGGTGTGTTCCACTGACCTACAGGGACACCACTCAGATGGGACCCAAATCTGACTTTTTTAAAAAAAAATGTGCATCCTAATTTCAGATACTGGACACAGATGATTAAGCATCCACATGACATTTGCACTTGTGTCTCGTACAATTTCAAAATCCACATCTGCACATAAAACTGCAGGCTCTCAGGCAAGAAAATTAATAATTAAATTGTGATCAATCTGAGGAGTCGTGTCATACAGCTGAGCAGCAGCAGCATGTCATAGCGTGTATGTGGAGCCCAGAAACCAGGTCAATTTCAGTTCAGTTCCTTCGCAGTTACCCTGTGGGTTTCCGTCCACGTCAAACCTCATGTCCACAAACTTTTAAGGAATGATAACACAGATGAAACAGTGCTAAAAAATTGATATAAAGAGAAAATGCACCACTAATATGTAATGTTGAGTAACCAATAAACGGGTCATATTTTGATTGATTAAATAGAAAATAATGAGCTCAATGCAAATTGTAGTTGGGAGAAATGATCTCTGTGATGATACCCCCCAACACACACACCTTGTAACACCCTGAAAAAACCTTTTACATTAGACCTACATTAGAGTCCTGCACCATTGTAGAGAGGATACAATCTGGCAGTGCACCACACCCAAAAGAAACTCAGCTCGGACTCAGAGACGGCTGGCACTGGTGTTGCAGGCTGATTCGGGGTTAATCACGACCTGCTGGGAGACTTTTCTGAACTCAATTTCAGTAGAACCTCCCCGATCAAAGAACATGCATAAACATTTATATAGGCGTCATCTTTCCTCTCCAGGAAGCTTCATCCCCTTATCGATAGTCTTGAGGTTGGAGAGTGCCTTCTCTTTGCTGCCTTGGGCCTCCTGAGATACACATTCCGCCCATCTCAGAACAGCCCTTTTTAGATTAGAACATTCTCAATACTCCAAGGCCCTGTGGCCTGGAGGAAAAGACAGCAGTCTGAGGCGCAGAAGGTTGTAGGTTCAAATCCTATCTCGGTAGTGACCTTCCTCATGCCACAATGAAACGCAGTGCTGTTCCATATTATGATAATCTTGCCTCATTCACAGAGATAAAAGATCTTTTAAAACCTAGAAGGCATGTCTCCCAAAGCACAAATATGCAGCATACTGTACCTGAGTGTGTGTGTGTGTGTGTGTGTGTGTGTGTTATGAACAAAATGATTAACATTTGGAATGCTGTTTCATACCATCACCTTTAACATTAAACTTTGACCTATGTGTATATTGAGTGCATTTATTAAACTTCCTGAAGAATTTAAAAAGAGGCCTCTTGTAATATTCCTGGTCAAGTATGTTGACAACAATGATTTGCTGTCCATCCAAATATGTGAGGAGAGGACAGAAAGTGTGTACTTCGCTCTCACATACTTCAATTCTGAATGCATCTTCATATGTCAGTGACACACTTCTCAGTTCTTATGAATGCCGGAATACAGCCAGGATTATGAGTGAAAGTAGAAGTGATCAGGAGAGATGAGCTTGGTGAAACCACAGATACTTTAGACTCACCAGATAGTTCTTATGCTTTTCTACAGGAGTTTTTGCTGCATTTACAGAACAGAATGTCCATTATGCATCAACCCCTTTATGCATTTTCAGAAGATGCATCAAATTGGAATGTTTTGGCTTTGAAAGTATGGAGACTGAACTTTCAATGTCAAGAATACAGAGCTGAGTATCTGGTGGGTCTATAGAATTTGTGGTGAAAACAAGGCATGGAAACTACTTTGAATCATTTGGAGCAGCTGTGTTTCAGCGCACTATTTCAGAGCCTCAAATGAGGATTTTAAAAAAATCTATATATTTCTAAACAAATTATTTGCTCTTATATCAGAGGGGTGGCTAATATTGTAAGTTGTTCCAATAAGAGTGTCTAAAGCTTCAAATATTCATACACCCATGAACCCACAAAAACAAACTCACTTAAAACACACACACATGCACACACACATGCACACACACACAGACACACACACACACAAACAAATGACTTAATCATCAACTATTTGAGTAGATAAATGAAAGAATATGGTTTAATGTGTTTTTACCTCTAAAATTAATGTAATCATAGCATTACAGAAAACATGTTGTTTTTAACTCCAGTCAGCTTCAGCAATACATTTATTAAAAATAACTCATGCCTTGCTCACATTTGTATACATTATATGTAAAGAAATATAATAAGCAAATTGCAACATTAACATCCATCAACAGTGTGGCACTGAAGCGAACTGAAAGCAAATAAAAATTAAAAAAACAACACTATTACAACTTGCCTGGTTAAATCTTAGAATGTAATTTTTTCCAACTCTGTGATTGCAAGTAGGGAAAGAATGTCATAGTTAAAGTAGACTAAAATCTCATACTGTTTTTGATCCTGGTTTAAGCACCTGACAGCCTGATCATGTTCAATTCAGTTGAAACAGTTTCACAGGAGGTTTTTTTAATGTTCTGAAGTCCTGGGGCCAGTATCCTTCTCTTGTCTTTCTCATTTTCATTAATGACTTTTTTTATTCTGATATTTTATATAATTGTCTTGTCCGTCTCATCAGAGTCTTTTGTCTTAATGACAGCCGTTATATCTTTTCTATTCCTTAATCCAAAATAGATTATTTATAATTTTATTTACTTCTCTCTTTCTCACTGCACTATTCTCTCCTCATTTTGATTACAGCTGATCTTCTCTCTCCTTCACCCCAGATCACACAGTTTTACAGAAGATCCATAAAAATACACCCAAAAGCCAGGATAGAGGGGCTTAGTGAATGTAGTCTGGACTCTGTGGAGGAGGGTCATTGTGTCAGAGATGCTGTAGAAAGACAGAGTTCCTGCCCTGTGATCCAGGTACACTCCTATTCTGGAGGAGGGGGGGTAGGGATTTCAGTGCTCTTATCATTGTGCCAAAAAGAGTAATTGGAGTCAGAGCAGCGCAAACCCCAGGATATGTTATTACGTCCCAGACCACAGTCCAAACCCCCTCCTTTCCTGGTGATCTCTTTATATGAGACTGCTATATAAACCCCCCCACTCCACTCAGCCTCCCAGTAACAGCATCCAGACAGACCCTCTCTGCACAGCACTTGGGTCCTGTTCTCAAATCTCTTTGGGTGATCAGGATATGACTGGGCTTTATCACTCCATTTCACCTCTCTGTTCCCCTCAGACAGATGGAGGTCTCTATGCGCTGTGTTGGTGTCTAGTGTGAGCTGACAGGAATCTGATGGAGAAGAACATATGAGGAACATATCCACAGCAAAATCAAATATTACTTTATTATATAACAATATATAATGATAACTGTCATGCTTCTCTGGATCATTTATTTTTTATATTTTTACTAATCTTTCATTATTAGTACATTTAGTCATTTACTGTAATTCATGTAATTTGACATTTATACAGTTTTTAACATGATACTTAAACCGTCACGTTCTGACAATTTATAGATCTGAGAGATTTAGAGGAAACAGACTCACACTGTAAGAAATCATCTCTGGTCCTGGGCTCCACAATATGGACTTCTTTCACTGTGGAGAGACAGAGAAATAGAGAAACAGACCAAGAGAGTGAGAGAGAGAGAGAAATACAAAATATATTTATGGATGAGAATATGTTCTACACAGAGATGGATTATAAACATACTGAGTATATAGAGTGTCATTTAGGATTAAATTAATTATTCTGTATCTGAACATTTATTCTGGTTTGAATTGGACTCTTAAAAGTTAACCTGATTGAGAAATGTTCACTATTTCCCCCTTCCAGATGTCCTCCAGTCGCTCTTTCAGTTCAGAGACAGATTTCCTCACAGCCTCAAACGAGACGTGTGGATTGACAGTGATGCAGGGCAAGTCTCTAGGTCCAGGAGGGGCACAGAGAGACTGACAAGTCTACAGAGAGTCAGACAGACAGACAGACAGAGAAACAAACAATCTCAGTTGCATTCCTGTGGAGATACCAGGAGAAAATATTTGTAAATGAGGAACACACCTCACCATGTATGTACAATGTACACAGTGCAGATTGTCAGAGACACAGTGATGTTACCTGGAGATAATGGATGTGATCCTCTGTGTGTGAAAGCTGCTCCAGCTCAGCATCTCTCCTCTTCAGCTCAGCAATCTTCTGCTCCAGTTGCTCCAGGAGTCCTTCAGCCCGACTCACTTCAGCCTTCTCCTGATCTCTGATCAGCTTGTTAACCTCAGAGCGCCTTCTCTCAATGGAGTGGATCAGCTCAGTAAAGATCCTCTCGCTGTCCTCCACTGCTGCCTGTGCAGAGCACTGTTAGAAGACACAGAGAGAGGAGAGTAGTACATTTTAACTAGGCCTTTCACTCAGCTCTTACTGGGGACCCCAGACTGGTATGGCTCAGTGAGATTGAGCCCCAGAGGGCTGGAAAGTGGCTCAATATTGGGATCCCCACTGGCTGACTGGAGGATAGCCCTGACTGAGCCCTGAAATGGCTCTTCAAGTAGCCAGCTGTTGTCTTCTCCTCTGGTCAGTACCCACCATGAGTGAATCCACAGCCTGTCTCAGATCCTGCAGCTCCTTCTCTATCTCCTGGATTCTCTGCTGGAATTTCCTTTGTGTCTCCCCCAGCTGCTTCTGTGGACAGTTTGTTTTTCCTTGTTATATTATTGCAATACATCAACATCTGCTCAATTATACTTCTATATAAGTATTAAAAATGACACACTATAATTACAGTTTTTTTCAATTGCTAACAAGCATCGGTCAATACTGATGACACTTTTTCAAAACTCTTCATACAGTCTGCATTGCCAACATGCGTCTTGGCCAAACAGTTCATCTCACTTCCAAAACTCACTCAAACCACCAAAACACTTCATACTTGTCTCAAAATAAGGCAACAATTCTCACTCAGAAAGCATACATTGTCACTCATAACACACTGACCTAAAAAACACTAACAACAGGGAGCATTACATAAATTATGAACTTTTATCTTTGAAGTTTGAATGATTTTTCACATAAATCAGTATTTCATTATAGAATAAGAATAACACCTTTTCACTTTATTGACTGTACTAAAGTATATGTAACAACAATGAATCAGAAATGCAGAAATTTGCTTCAATATCGTTTATTTTTTCTATATCTCTGCATATAGTAATTTACTTGTGAAAAATAAAAGGTTTACAGTTTTTTTCAGTTGCTAACAAGCATCGGTCAATACTGAAGACACTTTTTCAAAACTCTTCATACAGTCTGCATTGCCAACATGCATCTTGGCCAAACAGTTCATCTCACTTCCAAAACTCACTCAAACCACCAAAACACTTCATACATGTCTCAAAATAAGGCAACAATTCTCACTCAGAAAGCATACATTGTCACTCATAACACACTGACCTAAAAACACTAACAACAGGGAGCATTACATAAATTATGAACTTTTATCTTTGAAGTTTGAATGATTTTTCACATAAATCAGTATTTCATTATAGAATAAGAATAACACATTTTCACTTTATTGACTGTACTAAAGTATATGTAACAAGAATGAATTGAAATGCAGAAATTTGCTTCAATATCGTTTATTTTTTCTATATCTCTGCATATAGTAATTTACTTGTGAAAAATAAAAAGTTGAAACAAAAAATAGCAATTTCCTGAAATTCCAGGGCTGCAATAATAATCACCAAAAAACAACATGTATAGTATAATCACTCATACTGTACAGTACTGTGAGGGTTCTAGTTCTCCCTCTCTCCTGCATTTGGCCACAAGTTCTCATCAACATCACATCTTATGCCTTCTCTGGCGATGCATCTTGGAAAGTATCTTTTGGAATGTCTAATCCAACCCTGGCAGTCTTTAGGATAAATGTCTCTACACCCCACATTCATGGCATCCAGTAAGGACATCTGGTCATGTGGACGGTGGTCATACACCTTCCACCTCCACACAGAGAAAAACTATTCGAAGGGGTTTAGGAAGGGGGAGTATGGAGGCAGGAATAGTACTAACATCCTGGGATGTGCAGCAAACCAGTCTGTGACTGCAGCAGAGTGGTGGAATGCCACATTATCCCACACAACAATGAAGGTAGGAGAGTTTCCTGCCCCTCTCTCCTCCACTGGGACAAGTCATTTATGCAGGTCATCCAGAAAAGAAATGAGCCTCTCTGTATTGTAGGGGCCAATGAGTGGTTTGTGTAACAGCAAACCATCATTGGACAGTGCTGCACACATTGTGACGTAATTCTGTTTTGAATGTGTTTTTAACAGTTTTGAAAACAGTGTGTTAGCATTTGAAAAATGTGCTGCAAATATATAGTGTTTTGTGGGTGGTGGAGTATGAATGAGAAAAGAGTTCATGGATTTTGGAAAATGTGGTCATTGAATGCATTTTGTGTGAAAGCAATGAAAAATGATTAATTGTTTGGTCCACATAGACTTCTGGTTCGCTGACTGTGTGAAGAGTTTTGAAAATGTGACTTCAGTTTTGACCAATGCATGTTAGCAGTTGAAAAAAACTGTAAACAAAAAATAGCAATTTCCTGAAATTCCAGGGCTGCAATAATAATCACAAAAAAACAACATGTATAGTATAATCACTCATACTGTACAGTACTGTGAGGGTTCTACTTCTCCCTCTCTCCTGCATTTGGCCACAAGTTCTCATCAACATCACATCTTATGTCTTCTCTGGCGATGCATCTTGGAAAGTATCTTTTGGAATGTCTAATCCAACCCTGGCAGTCTTTAGGATAAATGTCTCCACACCCCACATTCATGGCATCTAGTAAGGACATCTGGTCATGTGGACGGTGGTCATACACCTTCCACCTCCACGCAGAGAAAAACTATTCTATGGGGTTTAGGAAGGGGGAGTATGGAGGCAGGAATAGTACTAACATCCTGGGATGTGCAGCAAACCAGTCTGTGACTGCAGCAGAGTGGTGGAATGCCACATTATCCCACACAACAATGAAGGTAGGGGAGTTTCCTGCCCCTCTCTCCTCCGCTGACACAAGTCATTTATGCAGGTCATCCAGAAAAGAAATGAGCCTCTCTGTATTGTAGGGGCCAATGAGTGGTTTGTGTAACAGCAAACCATCATTGGACAGTGCTGCACACATTGTGACGTAATTCTGTTTTGAATGCGTTTTTAACAGTTTTGAAAACAGTGTGTTAGCATTTGAAAAATGTGCTGCAAATATATAGTGTTTTGCGGGTGGTGGAGTATGAATGAGAAAAGAGTTCATGGATTTTGGAAAATGTGGTCATTGAATGCATTTTGTGTGAAAGCAATGAAAAATGATTAATTGTTTGGTCCACATAGACTTCTGGTTCGCTGACTGTGTGAAGAGTTTTGAAAATGTGACTTCAGTTTTGACCAAAGCATGTTAGCAGTTGAAAAAAACTGTAAACATGAAACTGTATCACACACAGTGTGCCAGTGTATAGAAGTGCACTGGTTTTATAGGTCACTGTGTGAGTGAACTAGCTGCTCCAGTCATGTTGATTCCCATTCAGGGAGTGAATAGAGGGGTGAGAGGTATGAATAGAGCTGTAAGAGAGACTGGCTTGTGTTCACTTCCTTGTATTACAGCTTTATCACTGAACTTCAGACCTAAGAATTTCACTTTCTTTTTCAATATATTTCCAAATGTATAAAATACTACAAAACAAAATAAAATCAGTGAAGCACAGTTCATACATATACATATTGAAGCAATAAAAAGATTGTCACTATCACCACTGTAAAGAAGTGCCAGCAAAGAGCCTGCCAGTTCTTACCTGTTTCTCGGTCCTTTCTGCTGCAGTTGAAACAGTGTCATGGCCTCTGTGTTCATCCATAGTACACAGCAGACAGATACACTGCTGATCGGTACGACAGTAAATCTCCAGCAGTTTGTTGTGATGAGAACAGATGCTCTCCTGCAGGTTTCCAGAGGCATCGATCAGCTTGTGTCTCTTCCCTGGGTTGAGTTCATTGTGAAGCTTGAGGTGAGTTTCACAATAAGAGGCCAGACACACCAGACAGGACTTGACGGCTTTGCACTTTCTCCCAGTGCAGACATCACACGCCACGTCTTCAGGTCCAGCGTAACAGTGAGCAGCAGGAGTAGCTTGGAGTCCTGTATTCTTCAGTTTCTCCACCACTTCAGCCAGCATGGTGTTTCTGCCCAGAACAGGCCTTGGGGTAAAGGTCTGTCTGCACTGGGGACAGCTGTAGACACCAGTATGATCATTCTGATTCCAGCAGCCCTTAATACAGCCCATACAGTAACTGTGTCCACAGGGAATAGTCACCGGATCCTTCAGTAGATCCAGACAGATTGGACAGCTGAACTGGTCCTGACCCACTAAGATACTGGCTTCTGCCATTTTACTGCACACACTGACAGAGAGAGTTAAGTTTAGTTCCTCTGAAACTACGTGTTTGAGAGAGAGATAGTGACTTCCTGGTTCTGCCCACAGCTGCAGGAGGTGTGGTGTTGGCCTGAGGCCAGGCTGTGCAGAACAGGGAGTGCAGAGAGAGAGAGAGAGCGAGCAGACTTTCACCAGCACATAAAACACACACTCTCTCTCACTCACAGCTTTCAGTCTTGATCAACTAACCCTTACACTGAGACACTGTGTCTTGTAGGTAGTGTTTTTCTATAAATTGTGTGGATATATATGTGTGTGTGTGTATATGTTTGTGTATATGGTGTGCATACTTGCGTGTGTGTGTTTGTGTATATGGTGTGCGTAAATTAGTTTGTGTGTGTGTCTGTGTACTTTTGTATATGGTGTGTGTACAATGTGTGTGTGTGTGTGTGTGTGTGTGTGTGTGTGTGTGTATGGTGCAGACACAATGTGGCTCTCTTTACTGTTCTGCTTTATTTCTGTTCTGTATTCAGTGGGGAAAAAAATAACATGACCCTACAGCCGTGAGTGTGTGGGCCCAGAGAGATGGATTGCCTATAGTTTCAGACCCGGGACCCTAGCTGATTTTTTGACAGATAACTCTAGATTTCAGCTGTCATCGAGTAACAAGACAGCTGGCGAATATGACATCTTTTTAGATATCATAGTGGACCTCCTTCCAGAAAGCCACAACCCCAGGGAATTTCCACATCATGAATAGTATGTGAAGCATTCCACAAGTACCCTGGGTGTTTGGTGCACACAGACTGCAGTTAGTAGGTTCCCTTCTGGCTGCTCAAATGGTTTTGTTTTCTCATAGTTGTTGTAACACACAAAATCAGGGATAACTTTTACAACACAGTGCAGTTCCATTTAAAACCTGTTATCAAAATTTGCAAAGTGTTTGACAATGCTTAATTTCCATACTTATATTACAATATATAGCATAAGATTTGTGTGATGTAAAACCCCTTTAACTATTGCAAAACATTTATGACAGTGTGTTCGCATGCGCCCCCTGTGCATATTGCCCTACACAACAGCTAGCACAGGGAACACAGATCTGTCACAATACTTTTTTACACTTACCTTCTCCTGTGTAATTTCTATAATGTTTGCAGACATGTTGCTATATATACCAGGAGGTGCCAATCAAAGTTTCCCTGTGGAAATAAACAATATTTTGTATCTACAAAAAAAAAAGATGCTGCACCTTGTATAATCAATATACTGTATTCCAAGGTTATGGTGTTGCGTAAGTTTGGAAATAGTCAAAATTGTACATGATAATAAAATGTGGGGATTAATAAGATAGTTTCTATTCGACCATGAGCACATCAGAGAAATTACACCCTCTGAGATGTTTGTGCTCTCAGCAATCTGAGTGTTTCAAAGATTTAAAGCATTTATATTTTGATTGCACACTTCAGATGGAAGAATGACTTTTCACAGGTTGTTGGGACACTGGGTCACATACCATCTAGCAAAGCACAGGATTCAGTTCAAAAATGTTGTTACTCTAGGGGAGACCATAATATGATTTCAGCATGCATTTCTTAAATGAATAAGTTTTTAGATCTTCTCTTTCAAAGCACAGGCTACAGATAATTCACCATTACCATAAACTTAACACTATTCATATTTAATAAAATGGCATAAAACATTTAACAACGTATTCACCAAACTGGAGACCATAATATGACAATGGGAGGAGAACAGGGAAGTTAATTCAACAAATTAACCAAGCAAAGGATAAACAAATATAACAAATATTTTATGACAAAACCGACAAGAACAAGAAAATGCCAATTGTGCCTGAGCAAAATACTTTATTCACAGTAAGAATGACCTTTAGATGCTTAAATGAATAATTTTCAGTGTAAAACATAACAAAACCGACAAGATTACAGTGACAAAGATCATCTCTAGGTCAAATATTTTATCTGAAATACAACCCTTTTGCCAAAAGGTTAAACAATTTTAAAAGAAACATATTTTTAACAATATTCAGAACAAACTTAAAATTAATGACAAAAAATATTCTTTCACGTTGATTGTATGTTTTGGTTAGTAACATGATTTGTTGAAAATCCTAAGGGATCAACACAAGTGTTTCCACAATGTTAAAAGTGTGCATTTCACCCAGGTCTGCTGGGAAAAGCAAATGCTAAATTTCCAATCCAACTTCCCTTTGTTATTCTGCCCCCTGGTGAAAAAGCATAGCATGTACACTCTTACAAGTGTGAAGAAAAGTGCACATATCCTTAGTTTGTGTGCTTATGTTCTTAGCAGACCATGCTAATGTATACTGCTCATTTTTTGTGCATTTACTATTAACCTTTCACATCTATTTACAGAGCTGGATATTTACTGAACAGACTCTGGAAATGATTATTCTGCTTAAGTACCAAACATCTGTGTTTAAGATCCTTTCTTTCACCCTTAAGAGCACAAAAACAAGGTTGATCCAAGTCCCACCCCAAACCCAGGAAAGAGGGGCTTAGTGAATGTGGTCTGGACTCTGTGGAGGAGGGTCATTGTGTCAGAGATGCTGTAGAAAGACAGAGTTCCTGCCCTGTGATCCAGGTACACTCCTATTCTGGAGGAGGGGGGCAGTGAGTTCAGTGCTCTTAGTATTGTGCCAGAAAGAGTAACTGGAGGGAGAGCAGAACAAACTCCAGGACTTTTCATTACATCCCAGAACACAGTCACCACCCCCTCCTTTCCTGCTGATCTCCTTATATGAGATTCCTATATCAACCCCATGCCCAGTCCACTCAGCCTCCCAGTAACAGCGTCCAGACAGACCCTCTCTGCACAGCACTTGGGTCCCGCAGTTGAATCTCTCTGGGTGATCAGGATATGACTGGGTCTGTTCCACATGTGGCACTTCTCTGTTCCCCTCAGACAGACGGAGGCATCTATGAACTGTGTTGGTGTCCAGTGTGAGCTGACAGGAATCTGATAGAGGAGAACATATGAGAACACGGTGGACGTGCAAAATTAAATATTTAAATATGATTTCATTATATAACAATATATAACAATAACCATCATGTTTCTCTGGATCATTTATTTTTTATATTTGACTAATCTTTCATTATTCGTGCATTTTGGCATTTCCTGTAATTTGTGTAATTTGACATTTAAACTGTTTTTAACACGATACTTAAACCTTCACATTCTTAAAATTCATAGGTCTGAGAGATTTAGAGGAAACAGACTCACACTGTAAGAAATCCTCTCTGGTCCTGGTCTCGACAGACTTATTTAGCTGTGGAGAGATAGAGAAATAAAGAAACAGAGAGCGGGAGAGAGAGAGAATGAGAGCAAGAGAGAGAGAAAAATATATATATTTATGGATGAAAATGTTTTGTCTACACAGATGCATTATAAGCATAATGAGTATACAATGTAATTCAGGATTATATTAATTCTTTTGTATCTGACTATTGATTCTTGTTTGAATTGGACTTTTAAAAGTTATCCTGAATGAGAAGGAGACGTGTGGATTGACAGTGATGCTGGGTAAGGCTCCAGGTCCAGGAGGGGCACAGAGAGACTGACAAGTCTACAGAGAATCAGACAGACAGACAAACAGAGAAACAAACAATCTCAGTTACATTCCTGTGGAGATACCAGGAGCAGATATTTGTAAATGAGGAAAACACCTCACCATGTATGGTGGATGTGATCCTCTGTGTGTGAAAGCTGCTCCAGCTCAACATCTCTCCTCCTCAGCTCAGCAATCTCCATCTTCAGTTGCTCCAGGAGTCCTTCAGCCCGACTCACTGCAGCCTTCTCCTGATCAGCTCTTTCACCTCAGACAGCCTTCTCTCAATGGAGCAGATCAGCTCAGTAAAGATCCTCTCGCTCTCCTCCACTGCTGTCTGTGCAGAGCGCTGTTAGGAGACACAGAGAGAGGAGGGCTGTACATTTTAACTAGGCCTTTCACTCAGCTTTTACTGAGATTCCAGACAGCATGTTCCCCACAGTGTGGCTTTGATTGAGTTTGAGTTTATATAAGTGGCTCAATACTGGGCTCCTCACTGGCTGACTGGAGGATAGTCCTGATTGAGCCCTGAAATGCCTCTTCCAGCAGGCAGCTGTTGTCTTCTCCTCTGGTCAGTACCCACCGTGAGTGAATCCACAGCCTGTCTCAGATCCTGCAGCTCCATCTCTCTCTCCTGGATTCTCTGCTGGGATTTCCTGTGTCTCCCCAGCTGCTTCTGTGGATAGATTGTTTTTCTTTGTTATATTATCTTGCAATACATTAACAACTATTCAATTATACATATAAGTATTTAAAATGACACTCTATAATTAACCATGAAACTGTATCACACATTGCACGTCAGTTTGTAGAAGTGTTGTGGTCTTATAGTTAAGCTTCTAAACTGTGTGAGTGACCTAGCTGCCTGCTCCAGTGATGTTGATTGCCATTCAGGGAGTGAATAGGGCAGCGAGGGGTGTGAACAGAGCTGTCACAGAGAGCTGGCTTGTGTTCACTTCCTGATCTTACTGCTTTATTACTGAACATCAGACCTATGAACTTCATTTCCTTTTTCAATATATTAGCAAATGTATACAATACTACAAAACAAAATTAAATCAGTGAAGCACAGTTCATAAGTATACATATTGAAGCAATAAACCAAGATTATCACTATCTCCACTGTAGTGTAAGTGTTATGTGTATGAGAACATACTCTGCCAGTAAAGAGTTCAAGTTCTTATCTGTTTCTCAGTCCTTTCTACTGCAGCTGAGACAGTATCATGGCCTCTGTGTTCACCCATCACACAGAGCAGACAGATACACTGCTGATCGGTACGACAGTAAACCTCCAGCAGTTTGTCATGATAAGAACAGATCTTCTCCTGCAGGTGTCCAGAGGCATCGATCAGCTTGTGTCTCTTCCCTGGGTTGAGTTAATTGTGAAATTTGTGGTGAGTATAGCACAGTAAGAGGCTAGACACACCAGACAGGACTTGAGGGCTTTGCATTTTCTCCCAGTGCAGACATCACACGCCACGTCTCCAGATCCAGCATAACAGTGAGCAGGAAGACCAGCTTGGAGTCCTGTCTTCTTCAGTTTCTCCACCACTTCAGCCAGCATGGTGTTTCTTCTTAAAACAGGCCTTGGGGTGAAGGTCTCTCTGCAGGACAGCTGTAGACACCAGTATGATCATTCTGATCCCAGCAGCTCTTAATACAGCCCATACAGTAATTGTGTCCACAGGGAATAGTCACCGGATCCTTCAGTAGACCCAGACAGATCACACAGCTGAACTGGTCCCGACCCACTGAGATACTGGCTTCTGCCATTTTACTGCACACACTGACAGAGAGAGAGTTCAGTTTAGTTTCTCTGAAACTGCGTGTTTGAGAGAGAGAGACTTCCTGGTTCTGCTCACAGCTGCAGTAGGTGTGGTGTTGGTGTATTGTGTATGTGTGTTTGTGTATATGGTGAGCGTACGTGTGTGTGTGTGTGTCTATGGTGTGCCTACATGTGTGCGTGTGTGTGTGTGTGTTTGTGTGTTGGCTTGTGAAAGTGTTTGACAACATTGGATGACATTAATACTGGGATGCTCATCCTCTTGAGGCACAACTCTCACAATGTGATTCTCTCTACTGTCCTGCTTTATTTCTGTTCTCTATTCATTGGGAAGAAAATAATAATACAATATCCGTGGCAGTGTGTGGGCTGGCGTGAAGTGTAAACCCAGTCGCTACCTAGCTATTTAGTGCAATATAGCACCAAAGCAGTGGTGTACTACCTCCAGAGCTGGGGGATGAAGGTTTGAGTCACATTTGGGTCCAGAAATTATGCTTCAACTGGACACTTGAGCACTAATGTGAAAATGTAATGTTACACCTTGAACAGGACTATATTGTCCTGACAACTTTATAAAATCACAGGGCCAGTTTACCAGACTAGTTTACCAGCCAGTTTGAGTTGTGACTTTGTGATGTACAGATATTGTCCAAATACACAGTTAATAAATTAATCTGCATGGCTGATCCCTTTTACCGTACCACAATAACAACCAATCCGCAAATTATGATGATTAGTACAGAGCATGGAGCTAAATTACAAACTTTCAGGCGTGGGTAGCCTGAAATTGTGAAGCACGCTTTTGTTTTCATATGGCCTGTGTTTAATGCGATGTTTGAAAAGGGTGGTCTCCGTTGTTCCGCGTGAATCGCACTCTAGTCGGACACATGCCAGTACAGTAGGGGGCAGTACGATCCTAATCGCATTACTTATAACACGCTAAACAATCCGCCCGAAGAAGAGGAAGGTTTTTACGAGTGAGATCATTGTTTTTCTTTCCAGCTCAGGTCTTCGAAGCAACGCGTTCATAAAATTTAAGGCCAGGAAGGCATAGACTCGGCAACAAATTTCCTCACCTCAAAAGGTCTCGTCCTAATATCGCATGTCCTCTATCCAGAACCTCAAATCTTTCGGTAAGTTAAATCAGCCAACTTAACAATTCAGCTGTGACCCACTAGAGCTGTTAGCTGCTCTGTGAGGGCTTGCTAGCTAGCTAGCTAGCTATCGTTAGCGAGTTACACATTGCTATATACATAAAAAAATATATAAATATAAATGTGTGTTTGTGTCATAACGTTATATATTAGCTTAACTACTCGTAAGTAATTGCTGGCTTGTCAGCTAACCTTAGTCAACACACAAGCTAGCTAATCGCTAGTTAACTAGCGGCTTTGTCCGATTTGAAAATGGCGACCGGTGCTATCTAAATCACTCGCTGCCTAGCTGGCTACCGTTATATTTAGATTGTATGTTTTCCAGGAGATGAAAGGACGTTTAGCTTGCTAGTTAACGACCTAATTTTAAGCGATATTTCGCTAAATGTTAGCCAGTTAACATCAAGTCATCACCCGCGAATGACTAGCTACACTCCAAGCACCATGTTCGGATCCTAACGTTAATTTGTTGATTTACGTTAGCCGAGCGCGATGGCCGGGCAGAGCGCAAGCATGAGCCTGTTAGCAATGGGAAACGAGTCTTAAACATATTATTATATGATGTTATCGTCCGAAATCGTAATAATGACTAGCAGTTATGCTGACTAGCAGTTATGCTAACCAGCTAGCGAGTGGGGTTACGTTCATCGTTGTTGCTAGACCGTTGTTAATATTATGTTAATATTATGTTAATATTATGTTTGATGTTGGCTAAATATGTTACCAAGAAGTTTAACAAAGAAGTGCTATTAGAAGTTGGGCTCGCAAAGAGACATTTTGAAATTACTCCAGAAAACAACAGAAATCTGATAATGCGATTTGTGTACGCATTCGCTAACGTTACATGGCGTAAAACGATAGGAGGGATCTGCATTTTGACTTGTCGTGTTTGCTAGATAATTTCTCTTTCTAAGAGTTTAGTGAACATTGCATTATATTGCACTATATCTGCTGTGTATATTAGCCAAACCAGAGATAATTAACAGTGTAGTGATATTACATGTTTGTTCAAACTAAACCGTTTTTTTTCCGTGTTGTAACGTCGCAGGGGGACAAACGTTTGTTTCTTTAAAATGGTCCTATGTTGTAACAATTACTAAAATGCCTCCAGCAACGCAATATCGGAACCATCAAGATCGCTAGGCAGTAAAGTTAGAATCGAACTTCAACCAACCTCGTCAAAATCATGCGATATATAACCGGAAGTATACATACAAAGTAATATTGATTGTGATCATTTTCACTGCTTCACAACTACTTTGCTTGGTCCGAAGATTGCTTTGCTACGAACCTGACGTGGACCGAGCAACAAAAGGAAGCCATGTTGGTGAACTTTGCAATGCTAATATAGTCTGCTGTGTGGAGAGACATAGAATTGCTCTGATTAATTGCAAAGAATGTCAGTGTGTCTGTACATTGACATTTTGCATTTTAAGCATTTAGCAAGCGCTCTTATCCAGAGCAATTTACAAGTCTGTGGCTGTAAGGTCATGAATGGCATCCTATGTACCATGCCAGATTAAATCCTCATTTTCCTCAATCACGCCTCAACTTTTAATTTGATTGATAGTTTAATTGATATTTTGGATTGTTTCCTGTTAGCCTTTTTCCCAAGTGAGGACTCACTGCTGACATTCTACCCCCCCCAGATCCCTTTGCTGATGCAACCAAGGGTGACGACTCACTCCCGGCGGGGACAGAGGATTCCATACACATAAGGATCCAGCAGCGCAACGGCCGCAAGACGCTGACCACCGTGCAGGGCATCGCGGACGATTATGACAAGAAGAAGCTGGTGAAGGCTTTCAAGAAGGTGACGGAGAGATCCCTGCTGAGGCGGTAGCCTCCGTGGCATGGTGGGGCTGGGTTGGGGAAGGCAAAAACTGGCTATAGAGTTGAGGTTCAGTCGATACGTTCCGGGCGTTTAGCAGAAGCTCTTGTCCAGAGCGGCTTTCACAGTTCTGCATTTCTTCAACGTACTATCCATTTGTAGAGCTGGATATTTACTCAAGCAATTCAGGTTAAGCACCTTGCTTAAGGGCACAACGGCAGCGCCCCACCTGGGAATCTCCGTTACAAGCCCATTTCCCGACCGTTATGCTACACTGCCGACCCAGTTGGTTGGAATGTTTCCATCTTGTTGCGTGATGGCTGGATTGGGGGCCTGTGGCCCGCCTGCTCCAGCTGCGCAGTAATTGTGCAGCTCAGCCCAGCCGCGGGAATTAATACAAGCGCCGGCTGGTGACACGCGCCTCGCCTCGAGTGAGGATGCTGCAGCGAAGGGAATGAGTGATGGGCTTACGAGTACAGATGGGTTGGGCATTCCTCATTGGGAGGGTAATTTTTTTAGGATATAAACGAATGACACCACCTCCATGTCTTCCCCAACCACCCCCCCCCCACTTCACTTTCGGGCCAAGTCTCGTTCGCGTTTCCCGGGAGCTTATGAGACCACATTGTGCGTGCCTGTGAGCGTGGCGAGTCTATAATTCACACCCCTGTGAAGTCTGACTCAACAGGACAGGTTAGGTGGCTCTGATGGTCATCTTCCTCCCTGTGGAATTTGCCTGTGGCCCCGACCCCTCCCTTGTTTCCTGGACAATGGCAGGAGGGTCATATTACAATATGACAACGAGGCCGCAAATGGCCAAGAGCAGTTGGGGCAGGGGGTGTCCATGGAGATGACCCAGTCAGGCCAGTTTTCCCCTCTTACCTGCACCCAGCTGTCTCTCCAGCTCACTTATTTAAATGTACGGTCACTGGGAGCTGAAAAAGCAGCGCATCGTATCTGGTTCACCTGTGGGATGGACATCGCTGCGAGGATGCATGGCACCTGTGATCCCTTGACTCATTTCTATTTAACGCTTCAGGTTTTTCAACATTTTTCTTTAATGCAAGTGAGGGTCATAGGAATGTATGGGAACAGCACCTGACGTATGCGTCGCTGCTGTTTGGCTGCGCTGGGGAAACATCTGATGGCAGTGTTTAAAAAATAATAATAATAATAATTTAATTATATATATATATATATATATATATATATATATATATATATAGTAAATGCATACATAATAAGACATGGATAGAGAGGGCAGAAAGGGCTATGGGGGTTTACACAACAGACAAAATAGTTATTTTTTTGTGTATATATATATATAATATATATATTTTTAAATACACAGGTAACATTACACCCCTATGCTGCTTTTAACCAGTGTTAGCTTTAGAGATGGCAGTGTTTGCTCTCGGTGTGAATCCTATAATTAAAGTTGTTTTTATTTCTGTTTCCCGGGCCTTGTTGTCCTCAGTCTTTGTGTGGGGCGATGGATCTTGAACAGAATCCTGTTTGACTGATCAGTGGTCCCATTACATTACATTACAGGCATTTAGCAGACGCGCTTATCCAGAGTGACTTAGTTTACATTTCTTTACAATCCATTTATACAGCTGGATATTAACTGAAGCAATTCAGGTTAAGTACCTTGCTCAAGGGTACAACGGCACTGTCCCACCTGGGGATTGAACCTGCAACCTTAACATTACACTGCCTGCCTACTGTCCCCAGTAACACACAGCTGTTTTGTTGCGGCTCCGCAATTTCAATACGAACGTGTCCGCCAACAATCAGGGGCCTGATTTTGGTGTCTGTGTGTGTGCGCCTGACAGAAATTTGCTTGTAACGGCACCGTGATCGACCACCCAGAGTACGGGGAGGTGATCCAGCTGCAGGGAGACCAGAGGAAGAACATCTGCCAGTTTTTGATGGAGGTATGTCTCTCCCTCTCTCCCTCTCCCTCCTGTTTCTCTGTTACCTTGAACTTACTCAATGTCTTTTTTGCCCAATCTGTCTGTTGCTTCTCTTTCTTTCTCTCTGTTTACCATTACCTCACTGAGTCTTTTTCTTGCTCTCCCTGTGGACCAGTCTCTGCTGTGGGCCTGTCTCCATTGCCCTATCTCAGTGTGTCTGTAGCCCCGTGTCTCTCTGCAGCCCTATGGTGTCTTCGCTGGTCTCTCTCTCTCTCTGTGTTGCGCTCTCTCCACCTGTAGTTAAGCGTCCCACAGCTCTGTCTCATCTCTCTCTATCAGTCTCCCATCAACAGCCTACCGTTCAGTTGAAAATGACATTTGTTAAGCCTGTGAGTGTAGCCTTGCAGGTCTGTGTGGGTGTTTGGGAGTTTTTAAGTCCTCGATGGGTCCTGGCCTTCCTGATGACAGGGGTTCCAGAGGTGTGAAAGTGCTGTCTGTCCCCCTCTTGTGCAGATTGGCATTGTGAAGGAGGAGCAGCTGAAAGTCCACGGCTTCTAAAGTGATGCTGCCGCGCGCCCCGGCCAGGCCTCACCCCAACGGTTAACCTTCTCCCGCAGAGTGTACCGAACAGTGACGTTCAGCAACGCGTCTGATGTAATCCTTCGAGAGAGGCAATAAAAATAAAAATAACCCACACAATGCCACATTTTATAGGCAAAAACACTCCCGCCCCCTTCCATCTGTCTCTCTATGCTTCTGTTTTCATTCTCTCACACCGTCTTCGAGCTTTAAATTAAAACCATGGCAGAAGGAAGAGTGGTATTTTTTTATTGTTTTTATTTTTAAAGGAGGGTTTTGATTAAAAGTAACAATCCTTATTCCCCACTATGTGTCAGGTGCCCATACTTTGTTGTGACAGATGCACCTGTGCTCTGATCAGCGCTAGCTGTCCTGTAGCACACAGCAGCAGACTAGCATGTTTAACTTTCATGTAAATCAGGCATTTAGCTGACACTCTTGTCCAGAGCAACTTACAGTTTACATTTCTTTACATACAACCCATTTATACAGCTGGATAATTACTGAAGCAATCCAGGTTATGTACCTTGCTTGAGGGCACAACGGCAGTGCCCCATCTGGGAATCGAACCTGCAAGCTCTGCGTTACAAGCCCAGTTTCCTAGCATTGTACTACACTGCACTACACTAGAAGTGGAGAGGCACTTTGCCAGTTTCAAAATGAGTAAAGGAGAAAAAATGTTATGTATTTATAAAAAAATAAAGTTACTTCCATATACATTGGTGGTCCTGGAAAGCTGAAGCGTGTGCTGGATTCCATGGTTACTCATCACTTAATTGACCAATCAAAGCTGTTGATTACAGTTACCTCACCAGAGGTGTGTTCAGCAGCGATAAAACGTGTTTCTGGATACAGCCCCGACACGCACACTATGGAACGAACATGACTGTGAGGTCGTTGCGAAATGGTACGTAATGTTGTAGCAACACGTTTTGCTTGCTGAACACACCCCTGGCCTCTTGTGTCTGAACCGGTTATGGAATTTGAAGCTGTAGTCAAAAGGCAGTAGACCCAGCGGCTCTCCAGGACCAGGGTTCGAGGAGCCCTTGTAGAAATGATCATAGCAGCAGCGTGGCCTGGTGTGCTGCCCCTGCATGAGTGAAGCTGAAGCCACGCCAAACCCTTTGCTTGGGTTCAGGCGCAGCGCTAACAGCAGATCTACCATTGGTTGCAGCAAAAACCTGCATATACCCTGCCCTTGATGGAATGAGTTTGAGACCCTTGGTGTATACAGCTGATTAGCTAACTATGACAGGGTTACTGAAATCTGGCCCACGAATCCAAATTTGGTCCTGGTTTTCCTTTCTCCCAGGTAGTTAATTGATCAATTGGTGCAATAGATTTGTCAGCCTGTCCTCACACCTGACTCCCAGGTGAAGGAAGGGTGGAAAGACAGCGGTGCTTGGCCCACGAGGAATGGAGTTGCCCACCCCTGTCGTAGACGGATCTTATGTGTCATTCCCTATAGTTTCATCTCATTTATTACTTTTATTTGTTTATTCAATGGGTTATGTAAACTGGTCAGGATCTGAATAACTCCTTAAATTTAGAAAAAAAACAGTTTATTTAACACTTAAAAATAAATAGTTATTTATTTGAGGTGCCTGGATTTATCCTTTGAGGGTCTTTTTTGCAGTCATCCAGAAGGTTTTATATTCATTATGCTCTTGGAAACTGATTCTGGATCAGATTCCTCATTCTATTCAAAATTGGACTGGGGATGGAAGAGCTGATTCTGGGACATTCGTTTTCTGGGGTATTGAGGCCATTAAAGTTGCCTTATTCATGGTCTGCCACACTTGTGATACAGCTGTGTCGGCCCTCGAAGTTGGAGGTCCTGGGGCCTGTCTCACGATGCAGGATTAGTAATATTGTATCTTTGCAAGCTTCTAAGAGCCACCAATGTCTGGGAAAAATGCCACTTGAGCGCATAATCTTAAAAATTATTTTTATTTTTTTTCCGATGGATCACTGAATATTGCAGCAAGCTATTGCCCTCACAAATGTTCCTGCCACACGCGGTACATATACGTATTCCGTTGGTGATGCAGAGAACCTGAGCAAACACAGTTTATATAGTTAACAATAATTAATCAAATTTACTGTTGCATATTAAGTGCGGTGTAATTTTCTCATACGATTCCTGAGTGATTGGTGCAATAGATTGCACTCACATTACGCTCACCAGCAGTCCTAGGTGAGCCACAGTTGTGAGACTGAAAACCCAGGGTTAAGCCCAAAGTTAGCTTGCTAACCCACCAATCCTGCTTTGTGAAAAGTGCTGGAATGGAAGGGGGTGGGGGCTCTGTGTAGCAAGCTAACGCAAAGATACCCTGACCTATGTTGAACTTACTTCATGAGACAGGCCCCCAGTGAGGTGGGCTTACTGTGTAACCAACTGCTTTAATTGATACATTAGCGAGTAACAACAAAAACCAGCAAACCCTGCAGCTCTCCAGGACCAGGGTTACCTACCCCTGCAGTAGACTGAATTAAGACAGATTTTTTGTTGCTGTGGAAACCTATGTGCAAAGGAGGTTGCGTTTTTACTGCCTCATCAGTGCTTGTGGGGATTCAACAGTCGCTGGGGGTCACACAGCCACCGACAACCAGATCTCAGCCAATCAGCAGAGAGCTGGAACAGGAAAAAAACCAAAAAAATATATATGGTGGTTTTTTAAGGGCTTCTAATTACGTTTTACGTGTCACCACCATTTCAGTTTTGGTTACTAAAGATTTTAAACTTACTAGCACTTCAGGTTTTTTATTTTAATTATTAATTTTTAATTTCCCCACGTTTTTCTCCTAATTGGGAAGGCATTTATACCCTCTATTTATTTCCATTCGTCCTCCCCCACGAACTCGCGGCCCCTCACTGGGGCAAGCTAATTGCCCTGAGGCCAGCGATGACCCGCATCCTAAATGGAACTCGCCCTCCTACTTTCAAGCTTCTCAGCGTGCTCGTGCTGGCTCACCCTCCGATCTGGCCAATTGAGGGCCAGACTGGCACAGCAGGGTTTCGAACCTTTCAGGTTCTCATTATATATTGTGGTGTCAGGTGGGGCATGGGTCTAGAATTGTCATAGTTAACTTGCAGTAGCGCTTTAGTGATGTTGCTGGTACACTCACTGGTATGGAGGTGTTACCTAGATCTGTCTCACTGTTGCTCACAGAACTCACGAGCAACAGTGACTCATAGATGCACTTATGTTGTTAGCAGACGCCCTTAATTCGAGCGATTTAAAAATGACTACAATTTAATGCATACCGTAATTAGGCGGTAAATTGCACTTCCATGGTCCGAAATATGCAGGTGATTCACCAATTTACAATTGACAAGGCACTGAAGGATTTGGGCTTAACACGTTATGAAGAAAAAACGCGCGCGTGACCACCGGCGTGTAGGAATTGACACCACGACAAAACAACAAAACGAGTAAAAGCAGTGCTCTCAGTGGAACTCTTGGGCAAAGGGCATTACATCACCTGAGTAGCTCCAAAGAGGGGGAAAACAGACCGACAGAAAGAGGTAGGTAAAGTAAATATGTAACCAATAGCACGCCTGCTACGAAACTTACAGCCTCCAATCTGAATTAAAATTCATGGAGATAATAATGAATAATGACTTTAGCTCTGACATTTTCATAGACAATCTCGTGTGCTTGGTTCGTCGTATTTCACCAGTCCAAGGAATCTTATTTCTTTCCATTTTCGCCTGCGGTCAGGCAGCTGTTACTGTGTTCTACTTGATTGCATTTCCCCTCCTCCAACCCCATCACAGTGTTTCCACCTCTTATCGGTGCAACTTGTTTATGCCATGTCCTTTTTATCACCTATTTTTCTTTTTAATTATTGCGATTATCTTAAACGATGATTGTATCCACCGTATGCGCACGCATTGAAATGACTGTTCACACCGAAATGGGCTACCCGTGGGCGGAAATTAACCAAAGTGCAAGTCAGTTATAGATAGATAGACTAGATTAATTTGAGAGAATAGACAGCAGTTTGACTTTTTAAATTTTTTTTTTTCAACGTTGGATGTATGTAGGGTGTAATGTATATACATTGAAAAGTAGGCCTACGCTTTAAAAAAACAAAAACGGCCTAAATTAGTGTTCACTGTTAATTGTCACGTCGCATGTGTCCACGAGAGGGCGCAATGAGCCCGATGACACTCGCACTCTTCAGAGAGTTCTTTGGAATTGCCCCCACAGCGTGCTGCGCCTGCACTTGCAGAGAGAGCGAGGTGAACCCGCTGACTCCGGGCCATGCGGTGTGGCATCCGAGGGTGTTTGGACACAACTTTTTTGGGGCAAAGTTGGTTGCTTAATTGTTCTTGGCATGTTTGTTATTACAGTGCTAGATAAAGATAAAACCTGTAGCATAGAGTTACATCAATAACCTGACACAGCAGGAATCAGATATCACGAGGGAAACCATGGCATAAATATGAGATATATATATATTTAATAAAGTAACAAGTGGAAACGCTGCACATTCTGACAATATGATACTGCATTGTCTCAACAGGATGAAAGCGATTGAACAGATTCTGCTATTTAAATTGTATAAGGGAGCCTTTTCCTGGGATACACATGCTCAGGAGTTACTCCATGTAAACTGAAACAGATTAGCCAATGATCATTTAAAAAATATATATTTATATTTTTTTCCCAGTTTGGTGGCCAATTGTACCTTATAGTGATTCAATTATTGGCGAATTGATTATTGGTGCTCTTGCAAGAACAGATGGTCACAGTGTGTTTATCATGTATTCACACACACACACACACACACACACACACACACACACACACACACACACACACACACACACAATATATAAAAGGGGAAAAAAAAAGCAAAAACGAATTGTGTATGAATCTACTTTTCTTTTCTGATAACGTTACAGCAAACGTCTGTTTCCCTGCCACAGTTGTTGCCACCTGCCACAGCTGTTCTCTCACACATACACACACACACACATGCAATGAGACGTGCATTTGCACTGGCAACAAAACGTGTTAAGTTATGAAAGTAAAGTCAATTTTTGTGTCAGTCGCAAAAAAAAGGTAATTGAAAACCTTAAATTTGTTGTTGAAATGTAATGGAAAATGGAAATTTGATTTGAGTGGGAACCCGGTCTGTGGAATCAAACAATTGTTTTCAGCATGACTGCTTGTGGTTATGGCACTACCGTGATGGATGGACTGCTAATCAAAGTGCTCCTTCGCATAATTTAGGACAGTTGCTTAGAGGAACAAAAAGGATGATGGCTAAACTGCTAAACTGAAGACAGACTATGGGAAGTCCGATATTTCATCCTGAGTTTCTGCTGGAGTGGGACAATCACCTTTGTACTTGATTAAGTCACACCATTAACAGGTCCAGGTGTGGATTTAATTGAATATCCATCCATCTGGTGTGTATGTGAATGTGTGTGTTTGTGTATTTGGGTGAGGTTGCGTACGTGCATGTGTGCGTGCACGTGTGTGCAGTGCCATCCTGTGAACAATTTAGATATTTGGCAGTGCAGCTTGTACTTTCTTTCTCTCTGTACATCTGTCTGTCTCCCGGCAACAGCCAAGGTTACCTGAGACAGCAGAAAGTCCTGTACGTGTAAGTCCTGCAGTGGTCATACAGTACCACTGTGCTCTTGGGCAACTTAACCTTCATTTCTCCACTAAAGAAATGTTTGTGTGAATGGGCCACCAAGCTTGGGTATGTGTGTGCGTTCGCTAAGCAAAGTGATGACAAGCATGACATTGGTGTGTGGGTGAGCTGGAATAGATTGAGTGCCTAAGTCCATTCTTGTAACTTTTACCTTTCATACAAATAATCAATTTAGTTCCCCTTTACAGAGATCATTTCTCCCAAGTACAATTTGCATTGAGCTCATTTGTTTCTATTAAATCAATTAAAATATGGCCCCTTTATTGGTTACTCGATATTACATATTAGTGGTGCATTTTGTCTTTATATGAATTTTTCAGCATGGTTTAATCTGTGAGATCATTCGCAAAAATCTTTGAACATGAGGTTTGACGTGGACAGAAACCCACAGGGTAACTGCCAGGGAACTGAACTGAAATTGAACTGGTTTCTGGGCTCCACTTACACACTATGAAGTGCTGCTGCTCAGCTGTATGACACATGACTCCTCAGACTGATTTATATATATATTTTGCCTGACAGCCTGCGGTTTTATGTGCAGACATGAATTTTGAGATTGTACAAGACACAAGTACAAATGTCGTGTGGATGCTTAATCATCTGTGTCCAGTATCTGAAATTAGGATACACATTAAAAAAGTAAGATTTGCAATCAGCTGCTGCTGTGGTGCACATACAGTACCAGTCAAACGTGTACACCTGCTGGAAACTAGATTTATCTCATAATTGACAATGTTTTACACCATATAAGTTTCTTTAAATACTTGAAAATGACAAAACACACATGTAACAATAAACACGGTGGAACATCAAAGCAATGTTCACATAAAATTGAATTTTCTGTTGAATCTTGCATGTTCTCCCGTGTCAATGGGTTTCCTCCACCGGTTTGCTCCCACATCCAAAGACAGCCTCAGGCTAAAAGTCTAAATTGCCCGTAGGTATGAGTGTGTGTGTGAGTGGGGAGAAGACGACAGTTTCATGCGGGAAATCAGCTCGTGAAAAATAATGTTTCCCAGCTGGCAGACTGCAGTGAATTCCGAAAGAAGAAAGAAGAGGCACTTAACGATAAACAAAAGGAACATCAAAGCAATGTTCAATAAAATTGAATTGAAAATTGAATCTTGATTCTCAAAATAGCCACCCTTTGCTGTGATAACAGCCCAAACACAAGTTCTATGGGATTGAGGTCTGGAAATCACTGGTCCTCCCAGCTCTCCTGCAGCAATTTGAGCACTTGTGGGTTGCTTTGCACTTTCCTCCAGTTCATCCCAGATAGTTCTTGCATTGAACTTCAGGTCCTTAGTTTGAGTTGTTTCACCAGATAGTTCTTATCTTGCTCAAGATCTTGCTCAAGAATGAAGGAGTGCCCGCTTAGCCGTAGTCCAGATGGAAGGTGTACTCAAACTTTTGACTGGTACTGTAGCTCTTCCCACACCCTGCCTAAAAGCTTTTAGAATGATTCACCTCATGATGTGTCAGACCCAGTAGCCTAATGGATAAGGTGCCAGGCTCCGGAGCTGGAGATTCTGGGTTTGAATCCCATCTGGGGCAGGCTCCTATAGTGCAGTGAAACCCAAGGACCCAACTACAGTATATGTCTCACAAGACATCTGGGAATTGTAGTTTCTAAGATGGTAGTCCAGGCACGTATTCATTATAATGGAAGTGCAGTCTGTACAGACACATAATAATAATGAAAAGGGACAGCTTCTCATCTGTTCATCTTGTGTTTTAATCACTGTATCCAGAGTGTGTGCACTAATGTGTGTTTTCAGTTCACTCTGATGTGCATTGGTGTGTGTGTGCACTAATGTGTTTTTAGTTAATCCTGATGTCAGTTAGCATGTGTGCATTAAAGTGTTTTCAGTTAACTCTGATGTGACTGATGTGAATGTGTATGCGTGCACTAATGTGTTTTCAGTTCATCCTGATGTGAATTAGTGTGTGTGTGCACAAATCTGCATTTAGTTAATCCGGATGTGCATTAGTGTGTGTGCACGAATCTGCATTTAGTTAATCTGGATGTGCATTAGTGTGTGTGCACGAACGTGTGTTTAGTTGATGTTTAGTTAATCCGCATGTGCATTAGTGTGTGTGCATGAACGTGTGTTTAGTTAATCCTGATGTGAAAAGTATAAATGAGAGTGATTGCCTGGTAAGCGAGTCTCATTATCGTATGATGTTGTATTTGTGAAGTATATGTTATCTTTGAGTTGTATTTGCATTTTTTAATGATGTGTGTTGCTCCTGTAGAGCATCATAACCACGATTTATTGCATTCAGGCATTTGCCTCATTCTCTGTGAAAATGAACAGTTCTTCAGCCCTGGGGCTCTTTTGTGACAGTGTCATTTGATGTCCCCCCCACCCTTTACTTGTACAAATAATTGTTAGGAGAGAAAACATCTGCCAAGATTATGATTCTCCATCTTACTGAGCGATCTGTTTCTCAGGCTGTTCCTATCGAGCACAGAGTCTGTATTTGGCTTGGTGTCAAATGTCTCTCATCTGTTTCAAATTTTAAACCACGGCGTTGTTCCCTTTGGTTCCACCAGGTGGCGATGTCTAATTGATGGCCATCTGGCGGTGAAGAGGAGAGCCGGGCCTGAGTATTGTCCGTCTGGCTCTGTGCATGAAAGCTTGCTTAGAGATTGTGAAGGTGGTTGTGCGCGTACCTGGCGTTGGGTTGCTGTGCTGTTCCTATCTCCATTTGAGGGGATTTGTCTGTAGCCATTTTTTTCTTGGACGTGTTGTTCAGTTACCGCTGGTTGGTATTGTTCAGAGACAGGGTCAGATATGCCACAAACCATGGCAACCGAATGAAATTGTTAATATCCCTCAATCATACTTATCCTTCTCACAGGGTCATCCTAGCACTAACACATCTGATTCAACTGGGATACAGCAAAAGCTTGCATCAACACTGGCAATTCTCGGATAAGATTGGACACCCCTCATGTAGGGAGGCAATACTTATGACAGTGGTTCTCAACCTTGGTCCTGGAGTGCCGCAGGGTCTGCTGGTTTTAGTTTTCACCACAAAATCAGCAACCAATGTAGACCCAAGAAACCAGATGAGGTGAGTTATGTAATCAACTGCTTTAATTAATCTATTAAGTGCTGAGTAAAAACAAAAACTAGCAGACCCTGTGGCTCTTAAGGACTAAGGTTGAGAACCACTGACCACTGAACTCCACCAGAGGTGCACAACTCGAGGCCTGGAGGGCTGGTGTGTATGCTGGTTTTTGCACTGGCTAATATATGGGATGGCTAATATATGGGATTTTGGTCACCTGGACAACCGGTGACATTTTTTAACCTTCTTCCACTTTGGGCCAAACCCACAATGCAATGCTGCCAATGTTTCTTTTGGTGGCACATGTTAAATACCTTGCAACATGTCTGAAATTGTAAACTTTGTTCTAAAGAAAAAAAAGTTGTAGAAGATAATCAGCTAAACATATGTTTAGCCTGACAGGAACTGTCAAGGAAGAGTGTGAGCTGTTTGCCAGAATTTCAGCTTTGAGGTTTTCATGTACAATGCAAACAAAATAAAAAGTAATTAAAAATATGAATTATGATAATAAAATAAAATAAAATAAAATCGCGTCCTTGAAAATAACCAGGCGGGCACATCTCGGCGGGTGCGCGCGGGCGTTCCTCTGTTGTATCGGCACGTCTCTCTGTGCCGCCCGGGAGCGAGCGGCCACCCACTGAGCTACTGTACTGTAGTGACAGGTGCAAGGATGGCGATCTAACGCCATATATCATCTCCGCGCGCAGACACTGCCAATCACGTGTGGCGGGCGCCATCTGAGCCTTGCCTTACTGCACAGCTGTCCCTTCAAATGGCTGAATCAAATAGCGGAAAAAATAAAAGGAAAAATGCTTGTTAACTGCCCGTTTTTATTTATGTATTGTCGACGTTGAACTATTCCTGGAAACTCCAAGAGGGTGTTTTAAAAAATAAAAATAAAATTAATCGTCCATGATTTTGAAAAAGTTTTTATTTTTTAATAGGCTACCCACTCTTCTATATTTCCACATTTAGAACGACCATTCCTAACTGCAGGTCTCATCGCTGGAACGTCCTTGGTCAACTCAGGAGGACGCACAGAGCCCTGCAGATGATTCCGTTCACTGATGCGATTGGTTCAGGGGATTGCAGCCACCTGATTAACCAAAGGAGGCGCTGTTCAGCAAAAGGGGAGACGCCTGCTGCCTGAAACCCTACCGCCGCCTGTGACCCCTGAAACACAACATAGTTAAGCTAGCGGTGTGCGTTAAAGCAATAATACACTGGAGGATGTGTGTTGTGATTATTGGCTCGACATAATGCGACCACCGTCGGCATCACAGAGTGCCAATAATCCCCACAACACACACCCTGGAGTGTATTATTGCTTTTATAAAACGGATCCATCCAGCTATATCCGTATGTAGTAAGACAATACCATTAACGGAATATAAGATTTGTTCTTCCGCTAGAAAAGTTATTCGGTCACTAAGCAAAAAGTTACATTTCTCAATTTAGCTAGCTAAGCTAATAGGAATCACAGAGAATCGGATTTCGTTGTTGTATTTGAAGTTAACGGAAATAGTCTTCTCTGCGCACCAATAAGGATCCACTCAGGACAGCCTACTTTGAGGATCGGACATTGAACCGACGCAGTATTTCACAGTTTATTGATAGTTTACCATGTTTCAGATCTTGGGTGTTTATGTTAGTGGAAGGCGCAATGCTATGAAAAATAATTCGGTCGTTTTTCAATAACATCATGTGTCAAATACCTGGACGTTGCATCACGCACCGCGATGCTATAGAAAATAATGATCACGGTAGAATGCATACTGACTAATACAATATACCGGATTTCTAACCCTAGAACATTCCCATTGGTGTTCTAATATCACACTAATGAGTCCCTTTCTTGACGTTCCATCAAGTCTTTTTGTGTTTCAGAACAGGTACAAAAAACACAATTATTTTATTCGTTTGGCCAAGGAAGCAAGGACAAGGACCGAATCGTGTTCCTGGTTATAATTTAGCGTACGTGTTACATTCAGACAAGATGTGGAGAGCTTTTATACAGGGACCCTACAGTATATTAGTCATTTGAAGCAGCAGCTAAAACTTCATTAATTTAATTCTTAATTATAGAGGATCAGAAATGTTTAAAAAAAAAATCAACACAGATGTGTGTATAGGCTTTTACACCTTCCGTTGCCGCAAACATTCTTGTATTTTGCCAAATGGAAACGAGTGAGATTTAAACTTAAGACAGCGTGTAATTAATTCAGCGTGCAGATTCAATCGCAGCCTGCCAAATATTTTTAATTTAAGTTCCACTTATAGCCTACATTTCTCTTGTCTCAAGTCACGCGCCTTTTACCTCTTTCAGAGGTGAGACGTCATTCTGTCATTCATACAAGCACTGACCAAAATTGTCATTTCCAACAATACATCACACCTCTCCCCCTTGTTGGCACCTCTAATGGCTTTTCATGTGTGTTTTTGAAAGGATGTTAACGTACTATATGCCTATTGTAATTTAAATTAACAGCTGTTTTGTTCTGTGAACATAAAACTATGCCATTAGGCCAACATGCGAGTGTATGGCATTTATTCTGTATACACTAATATGCACCATATACTGTAGGTTACAGTACCCGAGCCTGAGCAGCGCTGTGGAGTTACTGTAGTGCCTGTAGGTGATGTCAAAACTAAAACCGCACTATCATGGCAATCAGTAGGTAATACAGTATAAATAAATGAATAAATGAATAAAGTCCAGTGAGTCCAAAGTTTTACACAAAACTTTGTTTATGCATTTTCAGATATTTTATTTTGGTTTCATGTCCTGGCATGTGCTCACATTCCCCTCATTTCCCAACTCACACAAAACCTTCCAACTGTGATTCTGCAGTGGTTTTGGAACCTGGAAAAGGGCATCGCTTGCAGCGATGCTTGTGAATGCTATGTGTTACAGCATGGGCAGTTACTCTTTAAGTCTTACCGTCACACCAGTAGAATGCACTTAATATATGCCATTTAAGCAGATGCTTTTATCGAAAGCAACTTGCAATAGGCAATGCATCCTTTTTTCAGTATATGTGGTCCCAATTGGAATCGAACCCGAAGCCTAAGTGTTGTCAACGCCATACTCTACCTACTGGGGCCACACAGAACCACACTTACATCATTCACAAGCATGCAAGCCAATGATTGGGCCCTTTCTGTCTCAATTATGTAGTTAGTGCCAGCAGCATTCTGCCCTGTAAGCTCCTTCTGCCAAATGGCTGAAGCTAAATTGAACTTGGCTTGGTTTACCAGACCTCCCAGCAAATCTAGCCCTGTGTTTCTTGCGTTGAGTCCAGGTTGCTGGTGGAAGTTATTGGTAGGCCAATAGGGGGCAGTCTTCTCTTGGGACTAAGCAGAAAACCAATGATCCAGTGCGGCGATGGGGACACTGTGCTGTAGGAGCCAACGTATTTTGGGTTTGATGTCACACCAAGGGTCCTGACACCACAGCAACATTTTAAAAGTAAAGACTGGGGGAGGAGGGGGTCCCTGCTGTCCCTGCTGTCCTGACCACATTCACAGTCTGGCCATCAAATCAGCTCCCGATACAATTGACTAAATAAATCCCCTGACTCTTCACCTCCGCTGTTGTGTGTTGAGTGCCCTGGTGCAAAATGGCCGCTGCGCATCACCCAGAAGAGGGTTACACATTATTGTACAGCACTCCATAAGAGGCAGTGCACAAAGGCAACTCATTCATTCCCCCATGTATTAACTGATAATAAATCATTCTTTAGCCTGCCACCTTACTTTCTGTTCGATCTCATGCCTTTTTTCCAATCCCCTTCTCTCCCTCTTCACATTTAGCCCAAACTTTTAAAAAAGTGGACAAAAAAGTGATTTTAAATAGCATGAGGCATGACTAATGACGGAAACATGTTAAAATCATTGCAGAAATGTCCTTGGAAGACAAATGAATTTTCAGCAGAATAATTAACTTAATTAACAAATTTGCATGCATATTCATCAGGCAACTGAAGTCTTCCCAGCCCTGCTTGACGAACAGCGGTATAATAACCATCTCATTTACATTCTGCCTTCTACAGCCATTTGTCGTTGAGGATGAAAAAAAAAAAAAAAGCACGCATAAACGTATGCGCACACACAGACACACACACACACATTATTTTATTTGAGACCACAGTTAAGCACAAACCAAAATTTATTTGATGTCATTGATGTCTTAGCCTTTGTATCTACCTAATGTTAATGTCAATACACGTCATTGTTTTCACACTAATTATACAATTGATTAATCAATACGGCACAAGTACTTTTGAACAACGATACATTTATCCAAATTAAGAGGCTGCCCATGTCAGCTGAAACAGAACACACACACACACACACACACACAAACAGACACACACACACACACACACACACACACACACACACACACACAAACAATAAACACATACACACACATGCATTTACACACATGCACAGATATATACACACATATTTACACAAACACACACTATACCAGACCAAGGCAGAATTTGAGGCTTTTTGTCACCAAGTCCATATTTAGTCACTTTACTTTTCTTTTTTCTTTCAGTCATGTCCATATGAAAGTATTTCACGCTGTGTTGAAATAAACAGCCCATACATATATATACATATTTTGTGCTCCCCTCCCTCGCCCCCCTGCTCTCTCTCCTGGGTGTAAAATCTTGGCACCAGTTCTGATTCTGGGCTCTCCTGGACAGCCCCAGACTGCAGCTTGTAAAAACTGCCATTCCTGGGTGTCTCTGCAGGGCAATCTTTACAGGCAGCAAGGTGTGACGGCACAGACTGGCGCCTGATTTGCAGACTGGCAGCTTGGCAGCGATGCCCGAGGATACCAGCGTACCCTGTGATCGAGTGCACACACCCCCCGCCGCCATCTCCGTTCACAATTACCCATCTCTGCGCGTTCACGTGTGTGTGTGTGTCTGTGTGTGTGTGTGTGTATGTGTGTGCACGACTATATGCCTTTATTGTGCATGTGCATGTTTTTACATCTGTTTCACGTCTCCGTTCACAATTAACCAACCGTGAGCAGATGTCCGATTGGGTGAGAGCATATGCATTTATTATGCATGCATATATATAACACCAAAACGTCCACAGGAATATATTACATATGTACATTCTAGTGTGTGGATGAGCCCCATGGCCTGCACCCTGTTAAGATGCTGTTCTAGTGTGTGGATGAGCCCTATGGTCTGCATCCTGTTAAGGCACTGTTCTAGTGTGTGGATGAGCCCCACGGTCTGCATCCTGTTAAGGCACTGTCTAGTGTGTGGATGAGCCCCATGGTCTGCATCCTGTTAAGGCACTGTTCTAGTGTGTGGATGAGCCCCACGGTCTGTATCCTGTTAAGGCACTGTACTAGTGTGTGGATGAGCCCCACGGTCTGCATAAAATTCTTCACAACTCAGCCCCAAGCTATCTCTCTGGGTACATTAGCTATATTAGTGAAAATCATGACCATAAGACCCGTTCCAGTGTTGCCAAAAACAATGCGTTATAAAACCAAGGCAGGAAAAAACACCTTCCAAAACACTGGTGCAGAAGAATGGAACAAGCTGCCAAATTAAATTAAATGTATTCAGGTGGAGAGTAGTTTCAAGAAAAATGTGAAACTTTGGCTTTAAATCAAGTACAATGAATATGTTATTTAATCAATAAGGGAGGTTATTTGCGCCATCAAGGGAAATAACTGCAGGTTTTTATAAAACTTTTGAATTCCATTAAGGATTGTTATGTGATGTATTTATTTATTTATTTATTATGTTTTATGGAGTGTTGATCATATAGAAGGCCACAATGGAAATAAGTTGGCTTTTGCAAACTTTTTTGAGTTGTCCTCGGCAATTTGATATGTGCATTAATGTGATGTCATGTATCAAGGGTATGTGTGTCACATTGTGCGTATATCTATTTATTTCTTTAAATTGTCAAATAAAACTACTACTACTGTTACCAGATTCTGCGTCGGGGGTGCCACGGCTGGTACTGGCGGAGTAGACCCGCCCCTCTCCTTTCCAACAAAACACCACCCCCTTCCCTGCCCAGCTGGGACTCCACTAGCCCAGGCCAGTGCCGTCTGAGTGCCCTCCCCAGGTTACTAAATTGTTGCTTTTATTTTGCCAGTTACCTATATGTGCTGTTGAGCAGGGAGAAAGATTAAGAGCTGCAAATGTGTTTTGTCCTGTTAGCGATGCAGCCCCAGTTAAACATTATCCAGGGCCTCCCGCGTGGTCCAGTGGTTACAACGTCCGACGCTGGCCACGGAGACCGGGGTTCAATTCCCCGTCTCGCCAAGTGTCGGCTCTGGCCGGGAGTGCCACCAGGGGCGGCGATTGGCTGTCCGCCCCAGGGAGGGGGAGGGGAGCGTGACGTGACGCTGCGTAGAGTGGCCCTGTAGTACCGGGTTACGGTCGACGGCCTGCGGGTGCCGTCTCGCAAGAGGCGTCACTTTCTTCGTCACTACCGGTCGCAGGACTACGGCAGCGAACTCACATTACTAGGGGGGGATTGACGTAAAAATAGCGGGTCTAATTGGCTACCAAATTGGGAGAAAAATGGGATAAAATCAGAAACAAAAAAAAACATTATCCACGTGCCAGCACCTTTAAAATAAAGAAATAATAATAATGACAAAAAACAGCAAACGAACAACGTCTTTGTCCTTTTGCCAGCACATTTCAAATAAACAAACAAACAAATGAATAAAACAACAGCATCTTTGTCTTCTCTCCCACTGTTCTCAGGCTCTGGAATGGTGTTCCTACCTAGTGCATACCTTGAGATAAAGTGTGGCAAACCGCAACATTATCTGCTAAAAGAAAATAGCGAAAGATGTATTTGCACCTTCGGCATCATCATTGTCATATTGCGGTGAAAATCTTTTGCTGAAATAGTGTTAGGTGTAATTATCACATATGAAAGGTGAATCCAGGATTAAAACATGGAAACTCCCAACCACAACAGACAACACACTTGTGAAATTTCTCATATTGGTGTTTTTATGTCTTTATCTGTGCCATACTCCCCACATACAAAGTGTCAAAGTGTCAAAGGAGCTTCACCTGATTTATAAAAGCCTTATTTTTCACTCTCTGACAATATGTAGATCAAAATGAAACTACTTCAAACTGTTGAAACAAACAGCCCATATACAGTATATGCCACTTTATTATGTACACCTTTCTAGTACTGGGTAGGACCCCCTTTGCCCCCAGAATAGCCTGAATTCTTCGTGGCATGGATTCAACAAGGTGCTGGAAACATTCCTCAGAGATTCTGGTCCATGTTGACATGATAGCATCACACAGTTGCTGCAGATTTGTCAGCTGCACATTCATGCTGCAAATCTCCTGTTCCACCACATTCCAAAGGTGCTCTATTGGACTGAGATCTGGTGACTGTGGAGGCCATTGGAGTACACTGGGCTCATTTTCATGTTCGTGGAACCAGCTTGAGATGATGTGTACTTTGTGACATGGCGTATTATCCTGCTGGAAGTAGGCATTAGAAGATGGGTAGACTGTGGCCATAAAGGGATGCACGTGGTCAGAAACAAGACTCAGGTAGGCTGTGGCATTTAAATTATGCTCAATTGGTATTAAGGGGCCTAATTTGTGCCAAGAAAACATTCCCCACACCATTACACCACCACCGCCAGCCTGAACCGTTGACACAAGGCAGGATGGATGCATGGATTCATGTTGTTTATGCCAAATTCTGACCCTACCATCTGCATGTCGCAGCAGAAATTGAGATTCGTCAGACCAGGCAACGTTCTTCCAATCTTCAGCTGTTCAGTTTTGGTGAGCCTGTGCCCACTGTAGCCTCATTTTCATGTTCTTAGCTGACAGGAGTGGAACCCGGTGTGGTCTTCTGCTGCTGTAGCCCATCCACTTCAAGGTTCAACATGTTGTGCGTTCAGAGATGCTCTTCTGCATACCACTGTTGTAACGCTTGGTTATTTGAGTTACTGTCGCATTCCTGTCAGCTTGAACCAGTCTGGCCATTCTCCTCTGACCTCTCTCATTAACAAGGCGTTTTCGCCCACAGAACTGCCGCTCACTGGATGTTTTTTTGTTTTTCGCACCATTCTCTGTAAACTCTAGACACTGTTGTGCATGAAAATCCCATGAGATCAGCAGTTTCTGAGATACTCGCATCACCCTGTCTGAACAACAACTGAACCTCTTGACCATGTCCGCATGCTTTTATGCATTGAGTTGCTGCCACATGATTGGCTGATTAGATTTCATTATCATTGCATTATCGAGCAGGTGTATAGGTGTACCTAATAAAGTAGCCACTGAGTGTATATAAACATGTCAATTATTTGCATTGACTTTTGTCAAATGTGGCAGTTGACATAATCACATGAATGAGATCAAGACAAGCTTTGTTTTTCAGTTTGACATTCTCCCTGCTGAGGCAGATGTACTGTAGGTGAATGTCGGTGAATCTAGGTGGATGTAGGTGAATATAGGTGGATGTAGGTGAATGTCAGTGAATCTAGGTGGCTGTTGGTAAACGTAGGTGGATGTAGGTGAATGTACATATTTTTTTCATCAGGTTTGACAGTCACACTTTATAATAAACTGACATTTTACCTAAGTTGTTCTCTTTGATTTGAATATATAAGTACTATGTTATTGCATGGTAGTGATTTGTGATGGTAATGTAGTTTCACACTGTTGCACAGAGTGGTTAGGCTTGATTTGAGGTCAGCGTTAGGGTTGTTTTGTGGCTCATGGTTAGGCTAGTTTTGTTGTCAGGATTAGGGCATGTTCGTGGTGTGTGTGTGTGTGTGTGTGTTTGAGAAAGAGTGAGAGAGAGAAAGAGAGACTACTGAGAGAGGAGGATAGGGGTGATGTCAGAGTTCTGAAAAGTTATTTCAAGGTGGCTCTTTTGAGATGCAAATGGAAGAACGCAGCGAAGGCAAACTTCTCCCCCTTTCCTCGGAAGACTGCGCCACGTGACGTTGGAGTCGTTTGATAGGGGGCACCGGTGGTAAAGTTCCAAAGAAAGACACAAACTCACACAGGAATTTGATTACCTCTCTCCATTATTCACGCCGTCAATGACGGAACCCCTCGCCATCTGTCATCTCTTTCATCTAGATCATCGACACCTGCCGGTTTGTTTACGGCTGTTTTCTTTACTTCCCCTTTAAGCATTAAAAAAAATGCTTTAATGCAACGGGTATTTTTTAATTTAAAAAAAGCGTAAATACATTTCTTGTCCTGAAGGGCGCAGCGCCATAGTCGTTTCGGGGGAGGTAGAGTTGCTAGGTAAAGATATGCACGTGTGTTTTTGAAGGAAACCTTTATACAACACAACGTGCTGTATATCAAGACAGTGAAATTCAAAATAAATTCATAAATACATCAAAATAATAATACGAGACATAAAAAACATGTTCTATTGAAGGGACAAACATTAATTCCAGGTTGACACGCGGCAGTTTGCGCTTTGTCGTAGTGACGAGTGACTGATGGTTTGCCAAAGCAGACACACTTCAGCACTTCTTCTGTCCCCCTCCTCTCGTCGTATCCCCAGGTGGCGCTGACTGCCGCACGGGGGGTGGTGGTGTCCGCCTCCAGCAGGCGATGTGTGGCCCTTGATGACACTTATTTGGATCGGGACCAAGAACAACCCCTTGCTACATACCCAGTAAAAGGGAGGTTTGTGTTTGTGTGTGTGTGCATGTGTGTGTGTCTTGTGGGCTACACTTGGAATGCAATGTTCGCACAAATGATAAATTAAAATTCAGCGCTACATCTTACATACCACAACCACCACCCCCACACACACACACACACACATGTATATATAGCATATGTGCATGTGTTATCCCAGGAATTGTGATGTCTGTGCGAAAGCTCAGTCCCGCAGGAGAGAAGAGAGAGACTGAGGGAAAAATGGGATTAAATCAGTAAAGCAGCCTAGGAAACGAAAACAACATAGAGGCTTGATTAACTCAAAGTGGCCATTCCTTTAATCCTGAGCTGAAATCCCCACAGTGACCGAACACTATAGCCCCAAACTGACCTGGAATGCCCAAAAACGACTGCACACTATATCCTCAAACTCCCTTTGCTACTACTATGGCATGAAATGTGATGTTACGTAATGACACATACTTTCAGGGGTGCAACTGATGTCTCAGAATTGCTGCCTCTTGTAGCCTAACCTTGTACGCACTTTTGCAAGTTGCTCTGGATAAGAGCGTCCGCTAAATACCTAAATGTAAATGTGAGTCTATCAGGGGGGCTTTTTTGTTTGGTAAAGAACTAATTGTGTTTTTCACAAACTGAGGGGGCTAACTGAAGATATAACTGCTGTGGAGTTTTGTCCTCTATTACTAGGAGGCTACTTGTTTTAAGGGACTGCTTCTGTCATAATCAAACATCATCATGAGGCCTCCAGTACACAATGGCAGGATTGAGTTTTGGGTGCGAGGGGATTGGGAATTTAGAAAGTCTGAAAGGGGACCAAAGATGGAAGGGGTTTTTCCTATAAAATCTAATGATGTAAAGAGATTATATATATAAGTAACTAGTAATGTATTTCATATACAGTATATTTACATACACACACACACACACATATACTATATATATATATATATATACATATATATATATATATATATATATATAGCTACTGCATCTGTCTGTTTGTATATTTACCTGTATATCAATCTCTAATCTCTAGGCACAAACAATCAATGTCACCAAACATCCAGTACAGGAAACCAATTAATGTATCCTCACTCATTATTATTATTATTATTATTATTATTATTATTATTATAAATTAATAATAGCAATGATCAAAATAATAATACAAAAAACCAGCCAGACATACACCCTTTGGATTTGTGCATGTGTTGTTCTGTGCTGTTGTGATTTCCCTCTAAAACCACAACTTCAGCAACAGCTCCTGGATGTGAATCCACTGAGAAAGACCAACTGCCACGTCTCTCTGTGCCACACACACACACATACACAAACACTCACACAAAACCACACACAGATACATGCACACTGATTCTAGCATGGACACGCACACACACATACACACACACACACTCATACAAAAACCACACACACATACGTGCACACACACACACACACACACATACACACATACGAAATACATACATGTACACAAACGTATGTTTGTACACAAACACAAATGCATATACACAGAAAATACACAGAAATACATGTTACAGTAATCCAAACGCACTCACATACACATGAACGCACACACGCGATCATGCACAGAGGTTATGGCTTTGATCTTTTGAGTGAGAGGAAATGTCTTTGCAACTGAGAAATTTCCAGACTTGTTGCCACAAATGTTTCTCTTTTCCTCAGTAAACATATTTCAGAAAACTGTCCTTGGCCCATTAGGTTTAATTGGCAGAGCAAGGAATCTCAATTAACCATCAATTTCACAAATGTCTGTCATCTGGTTTAATTTATTATAAAAAACCCTCCCTCATAAAGTTTCCTTCAAATCCAAATTTGAAATAGTTGTTTTGTATGGGAGCTAATTACTTTCTTTGTGTATAATATGTCTATCAAAGTCCAAATGCAGAAGTTATGCGGTAAAAACAATGTTAGCAGCCGATTAGCGCAAAATATGTAATTGATTTCAGATTGATTTTCCATTATTCTAAAAGTTAGAAGAACTATTCTAATCCTATATTGTGGTAAGTAGAGATTAATTTGGAGCCGATCGTTTGGCGCAATAGAGGTGCGATAGTTTTTAGGCAATACAAAGATTGAATATCCGATGACAAACTGGACATCGGATAGATTCGAGCTGCAGGTTGTTGTGTTTGGTTTTCTGTATTTGTCTGTTCAGAATGGAAAGCTTGAGTGTCTCCCTCTTGTGTTTGGGGTGTCAGTCGCTGTGCTCATGTTTGTTTATTTCGTTGCTATGGAAATCCGCAATCTTAAGGAGTATGGCAAGGGTAAACATAAAACGTTTGTTCGCTCCGTGTATGAGAAGAACACTGCTGGGCGTGGCCTGGACGTGAAGTCCATTAGCTACTATGGCTGGGGCCCACCTAAGTTCGGTATTGATTGCATTGAAAATTATATCTGGTAACAATAACTTGTATTGAATACATGTAAACAAAACGAATTCATATGGCACTAATATAACATAATGTCATATTCCAAAGCATCATATTAACATGAAAATGGGTATGAATAGTCAATAGGCTATAGCCTACTGTAATATTTAATCATATGAAGTTTTTATGTCATTAACCCCCATTTCATGGTTGAACCGAAAGTTGCACCGTCGGTCCGAAACGGCTTTGAGCAGGCAGTTTCATCAAGAACGGTCCGTCATATTGGTGTTTCCATCTTTTTGGCCACTACTAGTCTATCTTAGTTAGTTCTAAATATAGAATATAGTATCTATATCGTAATATCGAGAACCTCTAACGTTTTTAGTTAAAATTGTACCCCCTTATACTAAAACACACTGACAGCGGGATGCCAATAGCAGAAATAGAGTTCCTGACGGACCGGGACGAATGCCAAGCTGACACCAATCTAATATGCAAACGAGTTGCTGGCTCCCGACGTGGCACGGGGCATATCACCTGCACCCATCTTTCCCAGGAGGGGCCTTTCAGATGGGCTTAGCTCCTTAAACCTTCTAATTAAACAGAGGAATCCCCACCGCCTCAAATGGCCCCCGCCCTGCCAGAAAAATGATTATTAGAAATGTAATGGGGACAATTTCACATCCCTGGCCATCTGCGACCCAAGACTAGAGCAGGGACTTTTGGAAAGAATGAGAGCGAGAGAGAGAGTTGGAGAAAAGGCGGGGGTTGCCTTTTTACCCCTTCTTCGGAAAGTGTCGGAGCTGAGACAGAGGTACGAGCCGGGACCCGGTGCGTTTGGCCGCGTGCACACGTATATCCATCATTGCGCGTAATCGTGCGACGTTTTTCACTTTTAATTATAACAGCGTTCTCATTAACTGCCTATCCATTCCTGGGGACTACTCAGAGGTGCGCAGGTGGCCATTAGCCCGGACTATCCCGTGTATGCAGCATCGTTGGCAGAAAGATAACGCACGGGAAATGCTGTTAGACTAGAGCACAATTTATTTAGCGGTCGCTCTTATCCAAGCCAACGCAGTTATTCAACAACCAATAGCAGCAACGGCACTACAGCGATATGCCCACCTGGAAATCAAACCGATAAATAGTCGTGATCGATTGCCACTGCTCGATTCCAAACGTGCATAGTCTACGCGTTGCGGGAGGGACTGAAGACGACTGAGTTTCCTTGCTAAGCTGTCGCGTCACAGGCGCGGACACCTTTTAAACCCCCTTACCTCCAACCTCCCACATGCAAGCTTCATCGCCATATGCTGTTTCACGCCTTTCCCCGAACCCTAATTAGAAGCGCTTTTAAAGCCACTCTCCTTATTCCTTGTTAATAAAACGTGGCAAATTAATTAAAAGACACCGACAGAGCCTTTCTCAGTTTTACTTTATTTATTTTTTTTTACCAGAAGTGAGTATGTGAAAAAATGTATTTGAAATTCGTAAAACAAAGCTGTCTTCCCTTTGGCAAGGCCAACATGTATTGCTTCATAATTTACTTTAAATACTTACTCATAAGTTATTAAGTAAAGTAAACAAGCAGGCAGTCAAGAAAATAAGCATGAAAACATGCAGGCAAATGCAGGAATGAATGCATAAATGCATAAGCAACTTAACCACAGTGGACAGATGAAGACAGAGGTGTTGGGTGAACAGGCCAATAACAGTTTAAGGAGGTGCATACAGGAACTGCTGTTCAATCAGGTGCTGATTGGCTCTTGGTTAACCCATAGACTGGTGGAATCTGTTCCCAACAACTTTATACATTATATACACTGTTCTCTCTCTCTCTCTCTCTCTCTCCCTCTCTCTCTATATATATATATACACTATATGGCCAAAGTCAGTGGACACCCCTACTAATTATTGAGTTCAGGTGTTTCAGCCACACCCATTGCCAACAGGTGCATAAAATCCAGCACATAGCCATGAAATCTCCACTGACAAACATTTAGAATTCAGAATGGTTCGTAAAGAGCTCAGTGACTTTAAACGCGGCACTGTCATAGGATGCCACCTTTGCCACAAGTCAGTTCGTGAAATATCTGCTCTACTAGATGTTCCCCGGTCAACTGTAAGTGCTATTATTGTGAAGTGGAAGCGCCTAGGAGCAACAACAACTCGGCCACGAAGTGGTAGACCACACAAACTCACAGAGCGGGGCCGGCGAGTGCTGAAGCGCATAGCGCGTAAAAATCTCCTATCATCTGCTGCATCACTCACTACAGAGTACCAAACTGCCTCTGGAAGCACCATCAGCACAAGAACTGTGCGTCGGGAGCTTCATGGAATGGGTTTCCATGGCTGAGCAGCTGCACACAAGCCTCACATCACCATGAGCAATGCCACGCGTCGGCTGGAGTGATGTAAAGCACACCGCAACTGGACTCTGGAGCAGTGGAAACGTGTTCTTTGGAGTGATGAATCACGCTTCACTATCTGGCAGTCTGATGGACGAATCTGGGTTTGGCGGAAGCCAGGAGAACGCTACCTTCCGGAATGCATAGTGCCTACTGTAAAGTTTGCTGGAGGAGGGATAATGGTCTGGGGCTGTTTCTCAGGGTTTGGGATAGGCCCCTTAGTTCCAGTGAAGGGTATTCTTAATGCTACAGGATACAAAGACATCTTAGCCAATTGGGCGCTTCCAACTTTGTGGCAACAGTTTGGGGAAGGCCCTTTGCTGTTCCAGCATGACTGTGCCCCTGTGCACAAAGCGAGGTCCATAAAGACATGGTTAGTTTGGTGTGGAGGAACTTGATTGGCCTGCACAGAGCCCTGACCTCAACCCCATTGAACACCTTTGGGAGGAATTAGACCGCCGATTGCGAGCCAGGCCTTCTCGTCCAACATCAGTGCCTGATTTCACAAATGCTCTTTTGGCTGGATGGACACAAATTCACACAGACATACTCCAAAATCTTGTGGAAAGCCTTCCCAGAAGAGTGGCAGCTGTCATAGCCGCAAAGGGGGGTCCAACTACATATTAATGCCCATGGTTTTAGAATGGGATGTCCAATAAGCTCATATAGGTGTGATGGTCAGGTGTCCACTGACTTTTGGCCATATAGTATATATATATACTTTATATATATATATATATATATATAGTGCGTATTCAAGTTTCTGCAATATTACATTACATTACAGCAAGGGGCGTAAACACATTAAATATACATAATGGAAGGGAATGTTTTATATCTACAAATTATTGGGGGGGACATATGACAGTTGTGAATATAACATGCATTTGTTACGCCTATGTATTACAGGCATTTAGCAGACGCTCTTATCCAAAATGACTTACATAGTTTGCATACAATCCATGTATACACCTGGATATTTACTGAAGCAATTCAGGTTAAGTACTATGCATAAGGGTACAATGGCTTTGGCCCCACCTAGAAATAAAACCTGCAACCTCTGAGTTTCAAGCCCAGTTCCCTAACCATCCTACTACACTACCACCCTTTTTACCCAGAATGCACACAAATATGATTTATATAATTTATAATATATATAATTTATCATTTACTTTGAAATGATGTATGATGCATTAGCATTTGAGAGGAATATGCCATACAATGCATCAAATGTATAACTGCATATATTTATATAATTCCTTACATAAATATTTTTTATTAAGAACTGTCAATGCTTCAATTCAATAAAATTGAATGCCTCTATGGAAATGGCAATAACTGGATTATCAGTGGTTAGCTGCTCTTCCTCCCAGCGAATAGCTCCCCGATGATTGATGCTTCAATCACTGTGGAAGGCTCCATAGTGTCTCCGTCCCTGTCTGCCAGGAGCCTTGGAGTGACCCTGGATGACCAGCTGTGCTTCTCGGGCCACATCGCAGCGATCACCCAGACCTGCTGATTCTCCCTTCACAACATCCGAAGAATCCGACCATTCCTCACCCAAGAGGCCACAGGCCCTGGTGATCTCACATCTGTACTGCTGGCCTGTGCCATCAGCCACTGCAACTGGTGCAGAATACTGCTGCGCGTCTAATGTTCAACCAACCCAAGTTCACGTATGTCACCCCTCTACTCACCTCCCTGCACTGGCTCCCTATCGCAGCACACATAAAACCCGCTAGAGGAACTACTCCCTCCTACCTCCAGGCACTCATCACACCCTACACCCCAGCCAGACCCCTCCGCTCTGCCTTTTCTGACAAGCTGACTGTCCCATCCCTCCGGGCCCCAGGCACCCGCTCCTTGTGGTCTCTGTACCGACCCCTTGGTGGTGGAACAATGTTCCGCACTCGGTCAGGACCGCGGAATCACTGGCCATCTTCCACAAGAGACTCAAAACCCATCTCTTCAGACTCCACTACCACTGACTCTGTACATTTAACTAATTGTCATCACCACAGCTTAGATGTTTAAGTACTGGATTTTGTAATATGCGTCTATGCTTAAGACTGTCTAAAAAAAATTATTTAAAAAAATCTACAAACTTTTCCTTCCCTGTGTTACAGGTATGGTATGCAGCTGCCAACATTTATGTCTATTACTGTATCACTACATTGATCTCTTGCGTGAACAATGGATAAGAGCGTCTGCTAAATGCCTAAAATGCCAAATGTAAATGTAGAATGTAGTCTAGTCTGGCACTTCTGTCTCATTACATCTGTTGATTATGAGAAAAAAAGGCCAACAATGTTGTTCACAGATTAGTTGTTAATGCTTAATAATGGGGGCGCCACGGTGGTGCAGTGGATAGCACTGTTGCCTCACAGCAAGAAGGTCTCGGGTTCGAATCCAGGCCGGGGGCCTTTCTGTGTGGAGTTTGCATGTTCTCCCCGTGTCCGCGTGGGTTTCCTCCGGGTACTCCGGTTTCCTCCCACAGTCCAAAGACATGCACGTTAGGCTAATTGGAGAGTCTAAATTGCCCGCAGGTATGAGTGTGTGAGTGAATGGTGTGTGTGCCCTGCGATGGATTGGCGACCTGTCCAGGGTGTATTCCTGCCTCTCGCCCGGAACGCATGCTGGGATAGGCTCCAGCCCCCCGCGACCCTGACCAGGAATAAGCGGCTTAGATAATGGATGGATGGATGGATGGATGCTTAATAATGCTTAAAAATGATTTTTATTCCAACATTGATACATTTTAGTAAATGTGATATGAAGAAAGAGACCAGGGTCAACAGTGCATATTGTAAACTTGTGTTGAGTTTTATCAATCTGGCCTCCCTGACATGATTATTGTATAACCATCAACGGTAACAATTTTAATAATTTATCATTCAGGCATGAAAGATTTTGTAGTAGTAATTACGATAAAGGTATGTATGAGGATATACTGTATATGTACTGTGCATGCACACACACACACACACACACACACACACACACACACACACACACACACACACACACACACACGATCTGTATATATTATTTATTAATATATTTTGTCAACAGCTGATAAACTGTTTACAAACACAGCTCATAATATAAAGATTTGCAAAAACTTTAGTAAATAGAACAATAGCATGCACTGTACATCAAACGAATAAAGTTGAGTGTGTAAATGCAAAAGTGTATATGCGTGTGTGCAGTGGCGATTTTAGGGTTTTAAAACAGGGGGCCACTGCGCGTGTGCCAGTTCTGTGCCTTCCATAGCCCTCTTAAGACCTGAATATACTTCACTTTGCTCGCGTAGCCAGCGCGAGCGGCATTGTTCACATACTGCACTGGGTAGGCCTACTTTACGTCTGTCTGGATGTTTAAATGCCATGTCCAGTAGGTGGCAGAGAAATCGCGTAGGCAACGTACTGCTGGTTTGCCAGTTTATTTACCATGTGGATTGAATGACAGACACAGATACGCGTTATTAACGTAGGCTACGTTACAAATGTGGTCAAAGTTAGCTGTTAACTTTATCGGAATAACTAGTTAGCTTGTTTTAAACATCAGTTGCATTTCTTTATAAGTGTCAGCCTCATAAATCTAACGTTAGTTGACAAGTAAATGACCGCAATTGTGTGTGTTAAATATTAAAGTTCGTTTATGCAGCATTTTCCGCTGTGCTCGGACATAACGATCTCAGATCTACTTCCATTTATTTTTGCATGTTTCCATGTCCAGGCTTAAAATGTTGGAAATGTCTCGCCAGCTATTCTGGCATGCATATTTGTCTCTATGCAGCGGCAATGACACATCATAGAGATGTGTGTAATTGCGGACTAATTCTGCCAACCTCTTGTTTTCTTCTTTGCTTTCTTTCTGTTTTTCTTCAGTCAGTCGCAGACTGGATATCACACGTGGTATACTGCCCCCATGATTTATGTCAGTATTGCACCTCGCGTACGCGTTGCGTTAATTCTTGAGGACGTGCGCAAGGTCTACACCAAAACACCGCAGGTTACGCATGGCACCCATTTTACGTGCGCGTACGCGTATTTAACGTGAAGTACATTCAGGCCTTTACACAGACTAACTGTTTGGCAGAGCAGTGTGGTATAATGGTTAGGGAACTGGGCTTGTGACTAAGAGGTTGCAGGTTTGATTCCCAGGTGGGGCACTGCTGTGGTACACTTGAGCAAGGTGCCTAACCTGAATTGCTTCATGTATGTATATCTAGCTGTATAAATTGATTGCATGTGTAAAAAAAAAGATGTGCTAATTGTTCTGGATAAGAATGTCTGCTGCATGCCTTATAGTAAGAACACTTGAGATATGAGAGACCTCTGGCATCATGTTATTATGCACTGCCAGCGTGGGGGATGTCAAACACGTTCACATCCTGCTGCAGGGTTGGGGTCAATTCCACTTGAATTCAGTCAATTCAGGAACTGTGCCCATGTGTGCGCATTAGTGTGTGTGCGTGTGTATATGTCTGTGTATATGTGGGTGCATATGGTTACTTGTGTATCGATGTATTCCTGTTTGTGTGTGTGCTTGCATGCATAACACTGGATACCTTAAGCAAGAGTTTGACCAGCCACATATTTCCGCACATTTTTCGTTCATTTAAGCGACCCTCGATGTGCTACTTTTTGGGATACAAGGGAAAAATAACAAAAGCACTTTGTGAGCAGACGTATTTTCCCCTCGTGTATATGAATACGATGGTTAATAATTACTACATGCGCCATTACACCAGTTTCTTCAGGTAGGCCGACTGCTGGGGCTACTGGGGGCATTCCATTACATCAAAAGGTCAATTATATTCTTTATCCCAAGTTAGCATACATTGGGACACTATATTGTGTTGAGTTTTATCAATCTGGCCTCCCTGACATGATTATTGTATAACCATCAACGGTAACAATTTTAATAATTTATCATTCAGGCATGAAAGATTTTGTAGTAGTAATTACGATAAAGGTATGTATGAGGATATACTGTATATGTACTGTGCATGCACACACACACACACACACACACACACACACACACACACACACACACACACGATCTGTATATATTATTTATTAATATATTTTGTCAACAGCTGATAAACTGTTTACAAACACAGCTCATAATATAAAGATTTGCAAAAACTTTAGTAAATAGAACAATAGCATGCACTGTACATCAAACGAATAAAGTTGAGTGTGTAAATGCAAAAGTGTATATGCGTGTGTGCAGTGGCGATTTTAGGTTTTAAAACAGGGGCCACTGCGCGTGTGCCAGTTCTGTGCCTTCCATAGCCCTCTTAAGACCTGAATATACTTCACTTTGCTCGCGTAGCCAGCGCGAGCGGCATTGTTCACATACTGCACTGGGTAGGCCTACTTTACGTCTGTCTGGATGTTTAAATGCCATGTCCAGTAGGTGGCAGAGAAATCGCGTAGGCAACGTACTGCTGGTTTGCCAGTTTATTTACCATGTGGATTGAATGACAGACACAGATACGCGTTATTAACGTAGGCTACGTTACAAATGTGGTCAAAGTTAGCTGTTAACTTTATCGGAATAACTAGTTAGCTTGTTTTAAACATCAGTTGCATTTCTTTATAAGTGTCAGCCTCATAAATCTAACGTTAGTTGACAAGTAAATGACCGCAATTGTGTGTTAAATATTAAAGTTCGTTTATGCAGCATTTTCCGCTGTGCTCGGACATAACGATCTCAGATCTACTTCCATTTATTTTTGCATGTTTCCATGTCCAGGCTTAAAATGTTGGAAATGTCTCGCCAGCTATTCTGGCATGCATATTTGTCTCTATGCAGCGGCAATGACACATCATAGAGATGTGTGTAATTGCGGACTAATTCTGCCAACCTCTTGTTTTCTTCTTTGCTTTCTTTCTGTTTTTCTTCAGTCAGTCGCAGACTGGATATCACACGTGGTATACTGCCCCCATGATTTATGTCAGTATTGCACCTCGCGTACGCGTTGCGTTAATTCTTGAGGACGTGCGCAAGGTCTACACCAAAACACCGCAGGTTACGCATGGCACCCATTTTACGTGCGCGTACGCGTATTTAACGTGAAGTACATTCAGGCCTTTACACAGACTAACTGTTTGGCAGAGCAGTGTGGTATAATGGTTAGGGAACTGGGCTTGTGACTAAGAGGTTGCAGGTTTGATTCCCAGGTGGGGCACTGCTGTGGTACACTTGAGCAAGGTGCCTAACCTGAATTGCTTCATGTATGTATATCTAGCTGTATAAATTGATTGCATGTGTAAAAAAAAGATGTGCTAATTGTTCTGGATAAGAATGTCTGCTGCATGCCTTATAGTAAGAACACTTGAGATATGAGAGACCTCTCTGGCATCATGTTATTATGCACTGCCAGCGTGGGGATGTCAAACACGTTCACATCCTGCTGCAGGGTTGGGGTCAATTCCACTTGAATTCAGTCAATTCAGGAACTGTGCCCATGTGTGCGCATTAGTGTGTGTGCGTGTGTATATGTCTGTGTATATTTGGGTGCATATGGTTACTTGTGTATCGATGTATTCCTGTTTGTGTGTGTGCTTGCATGCATAACACTGGATACCTTAAGCAAGAGTTTGACCAGCCACATATTTCCGCACATTTTTCGTTCATTTAAGCGACCCTCGATGTGCTACTTTTTGGGATACAAGGGAAAAATAACAAAAGCACTTTGTGAGCAGACGTATTTTCCCCTCGTGTATATGAATACGATGGTTAATAATTACTACATGCGCCATTACACCAGTTTCTTCAGGTAGGCCGACTGCTGGGGCTACTGGGGGCATTCCATTACATCAAAAGGTCAATTATATTCTTTATCCCAAGTTAGCATACATTGGGACACTATATTTTAAATGCGTTATCAATTATCTTCAGATGCGATTCAATATAAATTGTATTTTGTATATATAATTTTAAACGACTTTTTAAAAACTGGTTTACTTGACAATAATGAACAAACATAATCGCAGCCTCACGCACAGCGTATTTTCACTGATTAGTGCAGTGTTTAATTTGACCGGTGTGAATATCAGTGTATAATATTTCTACAGTACGAATTGTGTTTGGTTGTTTGTTTGTTTGATTTTCATATTTATGTCGTGACCGTGACCCACCTCGGCCCCCTTCACGACCCACAGTCTGAGGATCGCTGTAGTAGCCTACATTTATAAGGCCCCCTTTTGGCATTGTTTGGTCAATATATGAAGTTACACGAAAACTCCAAATGAATAAACACACTGAAACAATTAAAATATTGGATAATATATTGACCAACAAGTCAACAAGTCAAGTTATAGCCTATACCGACTCTCATTTCCGTTGAATTTCACTAAATACAGAATGTGGAAAATACGCAGGGGAAATGACAACGTGATGAAGGGCCGCTTACAACACCCAGTGCGAAACCAACGGAATATGAACAGCTTATTGAATAAACACAATGCATAACCACGCATATATAGACACATGAATGGCTATAAAAATATAAGCTATTTAGATGTTTCTTTATTCGCTAATTTGCTGTTCGAAACAATGTAATTGTACTTGTCAAATAGAAATATGCAGAGTAGAGCATAACGGACTATCTCCCACACCAAAAACATTTCGTCCGAAGATAAACAAGAAAAAAAAAATCACAGTCACAACCGATAACATCCATGACATTGCATAACTGTCACGTGCCAAATATTTAATTTACGTCAAGGCCATGAATTCTTCCACGAGGTTAAATTTTTACTACACTTAAGCACAGCCTTATTCCCATCGATAATTTCCCATAGGTTTAATACTTGTACATGTACATATAGGCTTGTAAAAGTGTTTATAAGCATAATACGCACAATACTTAAATGCAAAATATACAAAATTACCAGTACATTCGCGAGGGGGGAAAAAATCAAAATGGTAGGCTACGTGGTAAACACACTAAATGTGGACACTGATATTCCATCAAAGTTACTTTAGTTAAATAATAATATTTACATGTAAACAATGACCATCGATTTAAAACATTTTTTAAATATCGGTCGTGTCCACAAATTCGTTCCCATTTCAAGTCAAAATGTTCGACTTAATGACGTCATTGCATGTGCAAACGTTTGGTGCTTTGCATTGCATGCCACTAAAGTAAACGGTTAGTATCCGTGATTGGCCAGTTTCTTTTTTTCCATTCGCACTCCAAAACATCTCAGAAGCCAATAAAACACACCAACTAATAGGCCTATTTTTCTTCCCTTGTATTTATACCATTCAAATGTAAATCTTTTAGTTTATATATAACTTGTTCCTTACCAATCAGTGTTTATGTATTTGTGTATGTATTTACATATTGATTAATCCATTCAATAATCCATACTGCTATTTACAGGAAAATAACATTCTGTTAAAAAAAGCAACAACAACAACAAAACAATAACAACATATATTTTGTAATCATGGTTATGTAGTTTCATATAAGAAATATTGTTGGACGGATAGGCTATATATAGTTTGTTGTAAAAATGTTAATTCTGTCGTCCAGAAAAAAAGGCCCTGTATCCAAAATCGTCCAATTAAACCGGTCGCTTTGACTACTGGTGGGATAATCGTGCACAAATTAATAGGTTTTGGAATATATTACGTGCCACTGGCATTATTTAATTTCGAGTGAACTTCTGGGATATCATTGGACAAGGGAGAGTTATTTATTGCATAGTTCGCTTTGCCTTTATTGCTTTCTGAGTTACTGCTTAGAATTACTCATAAACGTCCAGAAATTAAATCATATATTTTTGTAACCGAACATTGGGCCCTGTAACACTAAATTATATCTTATCTAAGAATTCGGTGTTGTAAACAGATGGAAAGTAAATTACAGCCAAGAAATAACAGCATATGCTCTGTTTATTCTCAAACGACCTAAAGCAATGCCACTTCATATAAAACGAAGGCTTTTTTATATGTTTCGCACATACAAAAATGATATTTATTCCCTGTTAATTGTTTTCCATTAAAATCTCTTTGAAGTTGTAAAGGTAGCGAGCACCCAGTCAGTAAAAGTAGCCTAAATAAAATATGTATTACAATAAGTAGTCTAATACGTTTAAAATAACGCACACCTGTGCCTTGTTTGTTTTCAACATACGATCAAGGATGGGATGACTATATTTCACTCATTAATTATGAAAAGGCATGTTAAATTCTTCCTGCACTACATAGGACTGGCTGCGCAAATGAATGTCGTAGGGGAAATGGATTTCGGAGGAAGCCCTGAACATCGAACTGTGGCCGAGGGAACCGCGTGCCGGCATTGCGCAGTACCGCATGCCGTAGTGGCACGCCTTACCGTACTCGGATGGGTCCTCATGTTTAAGGGAAAATATCCCGTTAAAGTTAATTGGGGGACTCGGGGGGCCCTCGAACTGAGGGCTCGCGCAGTCAGGAGAAGCGCTGTCGTAGAAGGACTCGTAGACGCCGCCGAAGCTGGCCGCTTTGAAGGGCTTGACGCTGTCCGCGTGCCCCGTGGGCGTTCCCGTCCCCGGGCTGTGGTAAGGCGGGTACACTGCGTCGTATGGAGACCTGCAAGAGAAAGGCGCTTCCCCGTTGTGATCGGCGATGAAATTCCTGGCGTTCAGCTGCAGGCACCCCGCCACTAAATTGGTGGTGGGCTGCGACAATCCTTTGCACAGAGTCTGCACGAAGGTCAAGAGGTCGGGTCTCTTACCGGTGCTGAGAATCTCTGACATAGCCCATATGTAGTTCTTCGCCAGACGCAGAGTCTCGATTTTGGACAACTTCTGCGTTTTGGAGTAACAGGGCACCACCTTGCGCAGGCTGTCCAAAGCATGGTTCAGACCGTGCATCCTGCTCCGCTCCCTGGCGTTGGCCTCTACACGTCGCAGTTTGACCCTGTCGATCCGTGCTTTGGTCATCTTCTTTCTTCGCGGTCCTCTTCGTCGGGGAAATCCGTTCTCGTCTTGGCCATCCTCCCTCTCGTCCTCATCCATCTCCGACGCATCTCCCGGGTTTTTTTCGCTCTTTGCGAGGGGAACCGTTTCCACCTTTAGAAAAGGGTCTTGTGTTTGGACCTTGACCTCATCAACGCATTCTCGGGGGAAATTTGCACTAAACTGTGTCTCCGGCATCATTGCGGGGTCTTCGAGGGGTAATGTCAGCATTGTCCTTTTGACAGAAAAAAAAGTAATTACGCAAAGTCAATGGCTACAACTGCCACACGTGTGGCCGCTCCACCTACAATATGTATACCATAGGGAGCTTTACTCACCACCAGATCCACACAGATGATTAGCCTAACTTACTGTCTGACGTCCCACAAACAACCAGTTAACCACGAGTTTATAAATCATCCAATGACAAATAGGTGTTGCAAAAAATATGAACAATGGCATTCATATAATATGAAGGTAAATGAATCACGGTTGTGTAATGTGATGTGGAAAGGGTTTATTTTTAAAACACTTATTAGGCTATCTAACAGTATGCACGGTGACAGTGTGTTATATAACACACAGCCAGTTTGACAAAATTATATAATTAATAAACTTACAATTTACAACTCCATAGCATTGACCTGAGAAAAGCGATTGCTTGAATTCGCCCACCAATCTTTTTTTCGTAGTCATGGCAGGTAATAAAGGTAACTTAATTAATGCACTAATTCTCTGATTTTGTTTTCTTACCTGGATTGTGTGTCAGCATTCAGTGCTCATTTTCCTCTTCCTTTTAATTTCAGTGCCAGCACCTTCTTCTCCCTTGCCCGCAGAAACGTCGGTGTGGTTCTATAATCTTCTCCCTTTTCTCTGTCGCTTTCTTTGAGAAATGACACTGATGCCAACTGCCAGAGCTGGTACCCATGCCATCTGCTGCCGACTGTCACGTGGCCGTGGTCAGTCACGTGGTTGCGTCTCTAGGGACATCTATTCCATAGCGATCGTCTGTTATCCACGTTACTGGGAGCCACCGAGCAGCTACAATTTACCGTCAACAAATCAGACCAAAGAAACATTTATACTAACATTACCAGACGACGCGCAGGAGAGCGAGAGGGAGAGAGATGGATAATGGTAGCTTCCTTTTCTTCGTAAAGGGGGCCGTAGCTACCGCAATTAGACAGCATTTTGGGTCAGACTTGGTAGTGCTTTTCTCATACATAATGTGAAACAGGAATAAGGACAGCTACACAGGCATATTTTCTACGATAACGATAGATACAATAAATCAATTGAACCAGGTTTACGTTCTGTTTGAGGCACACATGGTTACATTTTAGACACTATAAAGTGTTGTAAAATAATTAGCATTCAAAATGGTTCAACTATCAATTTAGCCACCCACACACACACACACACTCTCATATATATTGTATACAGTGCCTTGAAAAAGTATTTGGTCCCCAACACTTTTTTCACATTTAAGAGTCTCACAGCCTGGGATTTTGATGCATTAAATTGGGAATTTTTATTTGTGATACACACATTCTTCTTTACAGAATCCCAAAATGTTTTTAAAAAGTAAACTATAACAAAATTAAAATAGCAAAACTGAGATGTTGTAATTTTTTAAGTATTCAGCCCCCTGAGCCAGTACTTTCTTGAACCACCTCTGGGTTTTATTACAGCAGAAGTCTTCTTGGATAAGTCTCTATTAGCTTTGCACACCGTGATGGAGCAATTTTTCCCATTCCTCCTTGCAAAATTGCTCAAGCTGTGTCAAGTTGGATGGGGCGCGGTGATGTACAGCACTTTTTAGTTCTTGCCACAGATTTTCTATTGGGTTGAGATCAGGACTCTGACTGGGCCAATCTAGAACATCTACCTTCTTCATTTGAAGCCATCCCACTGTTGCTTTGGCAGTATGCTTCGGATCATTGTCCTGTTGAAGCACCAGTTTGAGCTTTTTGGCAGAGGGGCGTAGGTTTTTGTCCAGGATTTCTCTATATTATACACTATTCATTTTTCCATCAAACCTGACAAGATTGCCAGTCCCTGCTGATGAAAAGCATCCTCACAACATGATGGTACCACCGCCATACTTAACGGTGGGGATGGTGTTACCTGGCTGCTGTGCAGTGTTGGCTTTGCGCCACACATACCGCTTAGAATTTAAGCCAAAAGGTTCAACTCTACTCTGATCAGACCACAATACTTTTTGCCTCCAGACAAGATGGTGGGACCTTGCAGAGAGAGGGACATTTATCCTCACAGATTAATTTAAAGCAGGTGATTCACTAATGATTCACAGGTGGAATCCATTAAATTATTGTGTAATTTTAAGCAAGAAAATGTTGAAAATTCTGGATTTTGTTCTTTTTGGTTGACTTGATGCAAAAGGCTTTGTAGATCAGTAGGAAAAAATCCCATTTGAATTTATTTCAAATTCAGCATCTGAGACAAGAAAATGTGAAAAAAGTGTTGGGGGCCAGATACTTTTTCAAGACACTGTATATATAAATGATATCAATTCGACAGACAGGTTTGAGTTCATAGGCCTGCAGAGTCCAGTAATGCGGGTGCGCATGTGTAATGTACACTGTAGAATATTACATCACAGATCACAGAATAAATATACAGGAAGCTAATTGTTTCTCTTGGAGTGCCATTCAGATTTTTTAATGGGCAGGTCTGTTTGAAACCTAACGCAGTCCCTATTACATATACCTGCAGATTGAGTGTGTCAGAAAATGAGTAACAGTGAAAGCCTTTACTGACTGAGCCACTCTATAGGGCCCAGCCTGCACCCGTGGTGAGAGCTTTTACTGACTGAGCCACTCTATAGGGCCCAGCCTGCACCCGTGGTGAGAGCCTTTACACAATGAAGTAACAATCATGATAATGATAAAAACTACAACAATAATATTAATAATAACTATGACAATAATAATAACAAATTTGTATAGCACTTTGCAGCTGAAAGTTCTTTACAGAGATTAAAAGAAAGGGTAAAAGAAAATGGCAAAATATAAAAAAGAATTGGCAATCAGGTCTCTGTTTATAAATACAAATATTGAATAATGTTCAACTAATCATCAACTAATTGTTCAACTAATCAACAGTGTATTTTTTATTGATTTATAAGGAAAGTAAGAATGCTTTATTAAGCGTGTATAACCGTATTGTAACGCATTACCCTTCTTTATTATATTTGAGAGATTCCAACTTTGCATCGGACTCGAACGATCTCCACAGTAGCTGTCCATATCTTACTCAACTGAAACAGACAGAGACGTAATCACCAACATCGTCTGTAGTTAATTGATCATTTAACCGGAACATCTAGTTGTGAGAGGCGTTTTTGCGTGCGCCAACGCTAAACACGCCTGCAGGGTCTGTCTGTGTCCATGGAGTGTGAAGGACACGCTGACCTTAAACGTCATCACAGGTAGCGGCCTGGCCCCTTTGTCAGGGAACGTCTCATTTTGGTTTTGTTTCCCTTTTCTTTTAATACCCCCCCCCAAACATGAAACAATCACGTTCCATGCTGAAAAATGCTAATGTAAGGTTTGCATAAAGTGTCAATTGAACAATGAATGGTGAATAATCAAACAAAATTAACAGAAGAAAACACACACAATGTTAAAGTCTATTTGTCCCCTAATAAATAAATACATTCACAATTAATAATACATAATACACACACAAACAAATGCTAGGTACACACACACACACACACACACACGTACACACACACGCGCGAATTAACACACGCACACACACACATGCACGTATGCACATTCTCACACACACACACACACACACACGCACAAACACACTCCCTCTGCAGGCCTCAGCTGGTGACCGATGTTCCAGTCCATCGCACACACCAACATCTGATGAGTCAAACGTCCCATTTCAGACTCTAATCAGTTGACTGCACTAATTGCAAATGCAAATATGCAAATTTGTATTAATTAATTACTCTGTTAATTAGTTCTCTGCTCTTTTTGGGTAATAAATCATTGTGTGAGAGAGGAGAAAAGGAGAGAAGGCCCTGTCCCTTTTTTGCCTCAGATGAAAATGCTGTGCTTTTACTGAAATTCTGGGCTTAAAAATTACTACCACCCGATTCTGAACAGTGCCTCAACCAGTGGTTAAGACCCCACATACCCCCCAACACCAAAGCACGAAACACAGCAGAATGAATACACTTCAGAAAATATGAGAAGGGGGTCTTTGTCACATCTGCACACACGTGCCACAGAGCACTGCCAGTGATTTAATTATCACAGTATCAACTTTTAAAGAGCGAGAGCTTGCGAAGCTGCAAATGAAGTCTGCAGAGTCGCTCATTGATTTATGCGATTGTGTTAAATACCGTGTTTTATTGGGTTTCGGTGTCGCACAAGGCAGCGATGAACCTGTGAGAGAGGAAACAAAAAACAGGAGGGTGCTGAGACTGCTTTTACAGAGGGAAAAATCCTCCATGGATCATTTATTTTCTTTTTTTTTATTGTGCGACATGTCGTTTGGACAGACGTCCCTTGTTAAAATGAATTTTCACTTTATAAATGTTGTCCTTTTAAGTTATTCAGTAGATACATTGATAATTATCTCACATCTGGTATGAACTGTATTTGGATGCTGCAGTTTGTAGTTTTGTGATATGTGTGCTCATGGCATGTGGTAACTGTGACACCATTGGTCACCGTTGGTCACATGGTTCATATGAACTGAAGTTTGCCTGTGCCAGCTGAAAAAAAAGTGCTGTCATCTGGCCTGCTAGCTGCGCAGCTCAGCCGGTGGACTGCAGAATGAAAATAACCGATGTCTGGCCACATGTTCTTCGGAGGATTTGACCTCTTCTCTGCGCACTCTCCCAAAATGATGGAGGACGTGGTAGCAATGGGATGGGTGCACAGTTGTGATTGGGTATTCCTAAGTTGCAGAAAAGGGGAAATGAAAAGTTTGAATTTGCTTAAAATATGAAACATTGCTTCAGACCCAAGACGAGGCAACCATATCAGTGGAAGGAAGACCCTGAAAGCATGTATTGTTATAATAATAATAATAATAATAATAATAATAATAATAATAATAATAATAATAATAATAATAATAATAATAATAATTAGTATTGTTATTATTATTTTGATGGGCGGCACGGTGGTGCAGTGGATAGCACTGTCGCCTCACAGCAAGAAGGTCTCGGGTTCGAATCCAGGCCGGAGGCCTTTCTGTGTGGAGTTTGCATGTTCTCCCTGTGTCTGCGTGGGTTTCCTCCGGGTACTCCGGTTTCCTCCCACAGTCCAAAGACATGCATGTTAGCCTAATTGGAGAGTCTAAATTGCCCGTAGGTATGAGTGTGTGAGTGAATGGTGTGTGTGCCCTGCGATGGATTGGCGACCTGTCCAGGGTTTATTCCTGCCTCTCGCCCCTATGCATGCTGGGATAGGCTCCAGCGACCCTGACCAGGAATAAGCGGCTTAGACAATGAGATGAGATGAGATGAGATGATGAGATGATTATTTTGTTTATTAGCAGCACACATTTCCACATGTATGTTGTTACATTAGCTTCACAGATAGACACAGATACGAAGAAGCACGGCAAAAACACTCAGTCCATCTATCCTTTTGCCCCACAGCCTCCAGCGTACCAAGGCTAATATTAAATACATACTGGGCACCATCTCATCTTTAATCCATCCTGAGATGACAAAATATTTGCCAAATGAGTGTTTATGGATCTTGGATTGAATTTGAAGAATGGCAATTCATGCAAAAGTATTTCTTTACATTTAATATATATTGTGGTGTCCCCGGGGGTTGGGCGACACACACAGATCTTGCAGAGGGCATAGGCAAGTTTAAGAACACAGAGGAGGCAGTATTAAAAAACAAAACAATGATTTATTAACAAACTCTTGACGAACACAAAACAAAGGGTGGGGTCTTCAGGGGAATACAAGCACACAAAGTCTGCAATCCTTATCTCGTTGTCAATGTCCAATCCAATTCCAAAATCCAGTTCCAAGTCCAGAATCCAGTCCGTAGTCAATATTCAAAAGGGGGTCCTCACACAGTCCAATTCCAAACACAAAACACTTCAACAATCACTCTCTCTCCAAATATTGGCTGGTCAATAGACTTCACAGTACTCACTCTCCAAATCCCTTTAAATAGGCCTGGAAATGGCCCTCAACTGGTCGTTAGGTCCATTGCCTTCACAGTCAGGTGTGACTGTGGCCTGCTGGGAAATGTAGTGTTTTGGCTCCCATGTGTCGAAGGACCCGGCAGCCATTTCCTTGTGCAGCCCCTTGGGCTGCCACAATATATAAGAACATAAGAACATAAGAATACATAATGATGAGAACGGCCATTCAGCCCATCTCGTCATGTCCTAATCTAAAGAGTATCTAGTACTGCATCTATCCTGGACTTGAATAGCCCAAGCGTTTCTGCCTTTACTACCTGACCTGGCAAGCTGTTCCAGGCATTGACAACTCTCTGTGTAAAGAAAAACGTATTAATATCTGTGCGGAATTTGCCTTTAACTAATTTCCACTTGTGGCTGTGAGGGTGGATGGTGATAGGTGCCACTCGCAGAACCCCAGGGGATCAATAAGTTAAACTGTACTGCCCTACAGTCTAACCACTAGCTCTGATAATCAGAGAAATAGGGAAGGAACTAACAATAAGGAGGAACGGAAAATATCACCCAACGGGTGGCTAAGTGTCACACTGACACAAACAAAAGAACTGAAGAAAACTCTGCAGAGTTAATAAGGTAAGGGTAGCGAAAACACCCGACAAACAAAATACCTGATATAATATATAATCAGTAAACAAAACACACGGTGGTAAAAATACGTCCACCGGATTATCCAAAGGTAATAGAAAACAAACAACAAAACCAGAGACACCGAGTGTCCGGAAAGGAGAAAGGCTAGTAGAGCCAAAAGAACGAGAATGTAACCCAAACACAGTCGAAACGACTGCACAAAAGACACCAAACAGAAGCTTCTATAAGAGAGCAAGGTTCCTACATTTTTACATTACATTTTAAGCATTTAGCAGACGCTCTTATCCAGAGCGACTTACAAGATGTGCATTAATACAAGGTGAGAACAATCAAAGTTAGCGTACAAGATCAGTGCAGTAAAACGGCAAAGGACATCATTGCAGGCGTCTGCGTATCATACCTGTAACATTGGGAAAGAAAAGGTTAGTGGGTGTTTTTTTGAAGTAAACAGTTCAGACAGATTGACTAGATGGACAGTGTTCAGTGGTAGTGGAGTCTGAAGAGGTGGGTTTTGAGTCTCTTGCGGAAGATTGGAAGTGATTCCGCAGTCCTGACCGATTGCGGGAGGTCGTTCCACCAACGAGGGACCAGGACAGAGAAGAGGCGAGACCGCGAGGAGCGGCTGCCAGGCGCCCGGAGGGATGGGGCAGTCAGTTTGCCAGAGGAGGCAGAGCGGAGGAGTCTGGGTGGGGTGTAGTGAGTGATGAGTGACTGGAGGTATCGGGGAGCAGTACCTCTGGCCGCTTGAAAAGCAAGCACCAGTGACTTGAATCTGATGCGTGCTGCGATGGGGAGCCAGTGCAGGGAGGAGAGTAGAGGGGTGACGTGAGTGAACTTCGGCTGGTTGAACACCAGGCGAGCGGCAGCGTTCTGGACAAGTTGCAGAGGTTTGATGGCACAGGCCGGAAGGCCTGCCAGCAAGGAATTGCAGTAGTACAGACGTGAGATCACCAGGGCCTGGACCAGGAGTTGAGTGGCCTCTTGGGTGAGGAACGGTCGGATCCTCCGGATGTTGTGGAGGGAGAAACGGCAGGTCCGAGCGATCGCTGCAATATGGCTTGAGAAGCACAGCTGGGTGTCCAGGGTTACCCCAAGACTCCTGGCCGACTGGGACGGAGACACTATGGAGCCTTCCACGGTGATTGACGCATCAATTATCGGGGAGCCCTTCGCTGGGAGGGAGAGCAGCTCTGTCTTCCCCAGGTTCAGCTTCAGGTGGTGGGTGGACATCCATGCGGAGATGTCAGCCAGGCATGCAGAGATCCGTGCCGGGACCTGGGTGTCAGATGGAGGGAAGGAGAGAAAGAGTTGAGTGTCATCAGCATAGCAGTGATAGGAAAAACCATGAGCAGAAATAACAGAGCCAAGTGACTTGGTGTACACTACTGCGGGACTCCAGTAGAGAGGGTGTGGGAAGAGGAGAGGGATCCTCTCCAGGCCACCTGGTAGGACCGGTCAGCCAGGTAGGACTCAAACAATGTCAACGCAGATCCAGAGATTCCCATCTCGACGAGAGATGAGAGCAGGATCTGGTGGTCCACGGTGTCGAATGCCGCCGACAGGTCGAGGAGGAGGAGGACAGAGCTAAGGGATCGGGACCTAGCAACGTGAAGAGCCTCAGTGACCGCAAGGAGAGCAGTCTCTGTGGAGTGGCCTGCTCTGAACCCAGATTGGTTGGGGTCAAGCAGGTCGTTCTGTAAGAGATGAACAGACAGTTGATTATAGACAGCCCGCTCTAACGTTTTGGAAAGGAATGGGAGGAGAGAGACAGGTCGGTAGTTAAAGATGACAGCAGGATTCAGAGAGGGTTTTTTGAGGAGAGGGACAACCTGAGCACATTTGAGGGAGGAGGGGACAGAGCCAGAGGAAAGAGAGGAGTTAATGACGTTGGAGACAAAGGTTAGGATGTCCATAGCAATGGACTGGAAGAGGGGGGAAGGAATGGGGTCAAGAGGGCAGGTGGTGGGACGGTGGGAGAGAACAAGTTGAAGGATGTCCGAGTCAAGGAGGGGTGAGAAGGAGGACAGAGGAGTGGGAGGTTTAGGTAGCGGGATGGGAGAGGGAGAGGTTGGGGGGAAGGAGTTGCGAATGACCTCAACCTTCTCGTGAAAGAAGGATGAGAAGTCATCGGCGGTTATAGAGGAGGGGGTGGGGGAAGAGGAGGGGTGAGGAGAGAAGGAGGGGTGAGGAGAGACCGAGGAGATTTTGAGTGCTTAACGTTCCTCCACCACGCATCCAACTTCCTGACAACGTACCAGGGAATTCCATGATGTAATTCGGCCCCGCCTCCTAGGATCGCATTTCTACGTACAGTGACGATACTGTAAAAGCGGAAATGCATACCTCAACGCAACATATAAAATCAGAGAACATTCTCTCTGTCCCTTGGGTTTTCCTGCTCTGCTCCTGTCCTTCCATCACCAGGACCTCACGTCTCTCTCCCTCACCAGCACCTAACAAGAGGCCTGTGAAGACACACACGAGACACGTTCTCTGAACAGCAGAGCACCGAGCACAGAGCACTGATTCCACGAATTTCCACGAAGCAACGCTAATTTGTGAAGAGCTGTGAAATAATACCGCTAATAATATCGGACATTTGAGTGAACACAGAAGCGGCCAGCTCTCTTCGTTCAAAACTCATCTCCGATAATCAACTTCGTGCCCTGGAAAACTACCCAGAGACTTCACTTCAAACGTGAAGTTTGCGAGACACACTGCAAAGACCTGAAGACATCGTGACCAGATTCCCACGTCTCCTCTGAACCCGAAACACATGGAACCCCGCCGACCACGGAGCAAACAAAACAACAGTAAGGGTGTAATAATCTGGGTATAGCACAATTAGCAACAAACTGTTTGTTCTGTACTGACTGTACAAATTGTTGGTACTGTACTGTTGTAAAATGTATCATAGTTCATGACTGTGTCCAATAGCTTTTACTATTGTTTTTGTAGCTATCATAGCTGCTCACTGACTGCCTATATTAGTGATAAAATACATCACACATAGACCCAGGTCTTTCATGTATTGTTATCTACTAACCCGGCATTCCGATCTCAAAAATGTGCAATAACGCCACAGTTATTCTGGTGTGCGCAGTAAGCGCCATGATTTATTTCACCCTAAGCATACGCTGGCCCAATGCAGCTGTACCCCTCCGATTCAAGTGTAGCCCGTCCCACTTGTACAGGTCACCCCTGTTCCAAAAGGAGTCCCAGTGCCCCATAAACCTGTACCCCTCTTTCCTGCACCAGGTTTGTAGCCATGTGTAATCTCCATAAAAAATTCTGCTTGCCTTCACTAGCACGTGGTACTGGCAGAATTCCAGAGAAGACCACCGTGGAGGTTCTGCTCCTTAACTTTGATCCTAATTCTATACATTTGTCCTGCAGAACCTCAAACCTACCCTTATCTATGTCATTGGTCTGCGTGTTCCAGGAGGTCTCCGACCTGAGCACCAGGCAGGCAACATGCCATGCGAGACTCCTTTTCCCACGAACAGACTATACTGTATATAGCTCTAATGATTGAATCCCCTACTACAATTAACTCCCTTTTCCTGGGTGGCATGGCTGCCAGAGTGACCCTGGGGCTCATCAGTCCTCCCACTCACAGAAGGCTGGGCCAGATCCTCTTCTTGCAAGGGCTGGAATTGGTTGGACACCACACGCTCTGGAGATGCCGCCCCTGCATGTGCGCACCCTTTTCTACGCTGGCGCCCTACTGTCACCTAACTCTCTCTCCCTACCTGCTCTAGAGTTTCCTCTCTATCCAGCTTCGGCATGCATGCTAACTCTCTAAAGGGCGTACTGATTCCTTCCTGGAACTCTACAAATTCTGCAGGGCAGTCCAGACCAGCATGTTGGGCTTCGAGATAAAGAATCTTGCTCTCGAGATGCTTCACAAGCTGGCAACGGTTGCAGACGAAACCCTCCTGGAAGTCTCCTTCCAGAAACGCAATCATCCTACAACACTCGCACTGCACTGCCGATGGTCACATTTTCACCCCTAAGTATTTGTCTATTGCTCTCCCTGCACTGAACGGATTATTGCCAAAACAGAGACACCAAGTCGATAAAAATACTATAAGCACTGAGGTAGTTCCAAACAGTCAGGTGCAGAAATGACTAAATGGCAACAACACCCCTCTTAAAGCTAACTAGAAAACTTTTGGTTCGGTTGCCTGTAGCAAGGGAGCTAGTAGCAGCCAACCGAAACAGCTATATCTCAATGCTTGAAGTTTGAAGGCCCCGAAAATGGCTGCTTGGCCCTTTAATTCTTGGGAGCCATTGGAGGAAACAGAAGAACTATGGTTCCCAGCAGCCTGCAGTCCTGCACCTGAACAAAGTTAAGCAACTTGGACTGCGGACAGCTGAAGGCCATTTGGAGGCCTATTTAAGGGACTTGTTTGTGTTACACTGGGAGGGAGTAGGTTATTTGTCTTGATGTGTGTGTATCATGGAGAGTTAGTTTGAGTCTTGTGATTCGTGTGTGTGTCTTGAGGAGGAGTAAATCAACAACTTTTCAATTATTGATGGGCAGGATTATGGGAAGTGCATTTTCCCTTCTGTACAATAGGGATCACTGTGGTCCAGGAAAGTTCAACAACGTTTGAAATAGTTATCTGGATCAGGTTTTCTGCCACTGAGCCAGACGAATAGATTTCTGTGTTAGGACTATATCACGTTTATGGGTAGCTGTAGTTTTATTTATTATTAAAAAAATTGTTGGAGATTGTCATCTGGATGTTGTCCTTTCTGCACTGTGTTAACAACAATGGCCTTGCGTAGCATGACATGGTTTATTGAATTACACGTTGTTGAGTTGAGCACTGTGCCAAGAATTTTACCTCTGAATGAGGTTCATTTCAGTGCTGCGATGGAAAACGGGCATTTTGGGAACCTGGAATGACAGTTAATGTACATCTGAGCCTGGTGGTAAAATTGGGCTGCTCCTCTCTCTCTGACAGTTATGGCTGGCGTTCCAACTCCTCCCTTCCTACTGCTCCCAGTCAGAGAAAGCCTTTGATTAGCCAGAACAGAGAGCACCCGCCCCCCACCCCGCCCTGGTCAATGTCTGATCAAGATGAAGAAAATCTTCCCTCATAACCAGTTGCACTGCTTTTCTGTGGCCACCAGAGGGGGTATACCCCCTTGAATGCAGCTCTGTCAGAAAACGGAGGTTTGACTGTGACGACAACTGCTTTCAAACCTAATGAGCTGTTTTCAGGGTTGATGATTTGAGGTCTTTATATTCTCTCCCCCCCAAAAAAACAAGATTAAAAATTACATTTTGGGAAACAAATCACAGACCTAAACAAATGTGTAGGATTTGTTTCAGAGGAGTGGAGGTTTGACAGAACGTTAACAGCTTGTTGTCCTTTGTTCACTCTGTAGAAGTGTGTTGGAAAGCCAAACACATTTGGCATGGTCAAAATCCCTTGTGTGCTTCTTTCGAGAAGGCTTAAAACGTCCCGCTTATTGCGGATTTTAAAATCACCATGCGATCTCATGGCACGTCCACATAACAGAATCTTAATAAGGACTGTGAATATTGCCAATTTGACCAGTTTGTTGTCAGATTAAGTGTCTTTGACGGATGTCGAGGACAATCTGTGCTCCGTTTTATATTACTTCCATGACCTAAATAAAATACATAACATCAAAAGCAAGTGCTTAAGAAGTTTGCAGATCCCTGCAGTCATTTTTCCTTCTGAGGTGTCAGATTAGTGTGGCAGGATGAACATTCCCATTGGCTCATAGTTGCATTAACATTAGCTAAAGGTTGCTGTGGGGTTGCAGCTTAGTTGCGAGAACGTTGCTCTTCAGCTGGGCCCCAGCTGCTCCCAGTGAAAGGTATTTCAGCATTTTCCATCAAACTCTCTTCCAAAAAAGAAAACCCTCGTAATTTTCTGAACTGGAATGGGACCCTGTGGCATTGAACAGCACTATCACGTCGCATTGCATTGTTTCATTGTTTGTTTGTTGAATCAATTAGCAGACATCCTTTATTCTGGATGCCTTATGTAGAATACATGTGAAATATTATCCATTTGTAGGGTTGGATCTTTGGAACCACTTGGGCTAAAGTACTGTGCTCTGGGGCACAATGGGACAGCTTCACCCGGGGAACTGAATCAGAATCTCAAGCCTGGTTCTCTAACCGCTACACAACACTGCTGCCCCGCTTCCACTGCCAAACAAATATTGTTTTGGAAGTGCTCACGCTTTCATAATGGCACTAGAAAGATATCTTGGGCATCTCCCACTCCTCAGTTAAAACAAAAAAACAATTAAACAACATTGTGAAGAAGAAGAAGAAGAAGGCAAGTTCAGTCGCCATGCCAACCGCCTCCGCTGGCTCCTCCCCTCACGTGGCTCGCTGGAGTCCGCGTAGTTTCCGCCGAAGCGTAACAAAAGAGCCCATCGGGCTAATGGAAGTCTCAAGGTCTAATAGCGGGGCTAATGACCCATGCTGTAATGGATTAGAGAGAGAGAGGGGCGGGGGGGAGTCGAACGCCAACGACACAGCTTGCTCCCACGCTAATGGCAGGCCGAGATATGCATGTGTGCACAAACACGCTGTTTACCTCGCATCCAACGCCCGTGTAAACACACTACCGCCGTGACACGACAAGTAGTGGTGGGAGTCCTACATGTGACACACGCACACAGTCATGGACGCTCGCTCCCAGAGAGCGGGGAGGAAGGGTTCGATGTTGTACTGTCAGAGCATGGGTTCTGTGAGACGGAACCATTTCCAGGGGATTTTATACGACTTGTGCCGAAGCTTAGATTCAGGAGACTGCTGGAACTGCTGGGAGACTTGGGGTGTCTGAGCTTACAATCTGAGCTACTTCAGTAAAACATCCTGCTGTATAAATAGGAAAGCCATGCAAGTTGTTCTGTATAAGGACATTTGTTAAGGAAAATAATGTGATAGAAAATATAATGAATACCAGTGTGTGGATGGGCCCCAGTCAGGTATCAAATCATAGGTGGTGTCAGTGGTAACTGTTGCCATCAGCCCTGGGGAGGGAGGGATTTCAGTGGGATGATGTTGGGATGACCATGTCTCCTCATGCACCAGCGACCCCCCTCTGGTACCTGGGCACCTGCGGCTTGCCAGTGCAAGCTGCACATGAAGTGACCTCCTTGGACTCAATGTCTGTATGAGCTTAACTGGTGGGCTGTGGAGTGAAAATAAACAGCGGCGCTGACATCACACATTGAGCGCGTGCTCATCTGCACTCTGCAAAACTGACGAAGGAGGTTGCACAAATGAGATGGGCTTACAAATACAATTGAGTGTTCTCAATTGGGGAAAAAAGGGATAAGAAAAAGGAACAAAATAATCAGCAAGGGTGTTGACTAAGCAAGCAAACAAAAGCTTAGTCTGGGCTCCCTCCACAAAACCATGAGTTTTTTTCACTCCTTTTTTTCATACCACCAATCTGATCGGTCCATCTGGTCAGTTGCGGTCAAGGCTGCCATTAGTCATTATGTGTTCGTCGCCTGATGACCACGACGCAGATTTCAGGCCTGGCCATCATGCCGCAGATCTGTACGTCCTGCCCACGAACACGCTGTCCTGGAAAACTCCAGTGCCAAACACAAACAAAATGCTCCTTCTGTTCTGCGTGAAAATTTGATTTATTATTTAACATTTAAAAAAAAGGAAAGCCCTCACAGCACAGATCTGGGATGACACTGCGTTTGTGCGCTTTTGGAATTACTGTAAATTTGAGCGATTTGCACAGTTTACATTTCTTTACATACAATGCATTTATACAGCTGGATATTTTACTGAAGCAATTCAGGTTAAGTACCTTGCTCAAGGGTACAACAGCAGTGCCTCAACTGGGAATTGAACCTGCAACCTCTGAGTTACAAGCCCAGCTCCCTAACCATTACACTACACTGCCAGCTTCCTCTGAGACGGCACTCGCCAGGCTGTCGACTGTAACTCCGGTACTATAGAGACACGCCTGTGCGTAGAGAACTTTCTGTCGGCAGCCTCCCTGGGGCGGACAGCCCGGTGGCACTCCTGACCAGAGCCGACTCTGGCGCGGGGCTTGTATTTCATGCTAAATGTTTTTTTGCGGACCTCCACTTTTTCTGTTTTCTCCAAACTGAAAGCATCTAAATGCATCCAACGTACGTTCCCGAGATGACATCACATACTACTTATAAAAACTGTGTATGAGAGGTATTGTACTAGGTAATGTGTGGTATTGTAATGTGAGTAAACGAAGTAGATGCCTGCTTTAAAACATGCACAGCTGTTACTTATTATTCTGCCAGTAGTGGGAGGTTATGCTGACACTGTACAGATGAAATAGTTGCAGTTTTAGATTTTTTTAATGATAAATTTGATTTGAAGGTCCACCCTGGGTTACCAAAGTGTTGCTTTTATTATTTTGGCAGTTACCTGTAGGTGAAAATATTATTTTCAGTAATCTGCAGGAATTTCACTGCCATCTATTGGGGTTAAAGTATTTAAAATAGTTATTTAGCACAGGTCTGCACCAGACTTAGGTCAAACTGCAGTTCAGACCTTGGCTGGGAATCTCTGGGTGAATACTCTGCTGGATGGGTGTTGCTCAGTCTCTCCCTGACCTCAGGCTGGGGCTTAAGTGTGCCAGGAGTAGGGTGGGGTTAAGTGGGCAAAGGTTAGGGTGGGCTTACGTGTTCCAGGGGTAGGGTGAATTTAAGTGTGCAGGTGGGGTAGGGTGTAGGGTGTAGGGTATGTCAGGGGTAGGGTGGGTTTAAGTGGGTCCGGGTTAGGGTGGGTTTAAGTGTGCAGGAGGGGTAGGGTGGGTTTAAGCATGCAGCAGGGGCAGGGTGAGTTTAAGTTGGCCAGGGGTAGGGTGGGTTTAAGTGGGTCAGGGGTAGGGTGGGTTTAAGTGTGCAGGAGGGGTAGGGTGGGTTTAAGCATGCAGCAGGGGCAGGGTGAGTTTAAGTTGGCCAGGGGTAGGGTGGGTTTAAGTGGGTCAGGGGTAGGGTGGGTTTAAGTGTGCAGGAGGGGTAGGATGGGTTTAAGTGTGCAGCAGGGGTGGGGTGAGTTTAAGTGGGCCAGGGGTTGGGTGGGTTTAAATGGTACTGAACAACTGAAAAATAAATAATAAAAAACTGCTTTTGTGAGCAGAGCCACTCGTAAACAGCCACTGGTTTTGTTTTTTACACCTGAAATGTGAACCTGCTGTGAACCATCACTGTGAGAGCATAGTCATGCTGAAGGCGGGATATGAATAATTTGTGTTACATTAAGTATCACATTTTTCGATGTAAAACTAAATGCAGCAGTTTCTCACAAGCTGCTTCCAAGAAGCGACCATCCTTTCCAAACGTTTCTACGGTCACTCTTCTTCAGACAGCAGAACCCTTATATTTATAGACATCAGATTAATCTGGGTTGTAGATGGCTGTCATGGAAACGGAACGGGCTTGCCTTACTTGGATTGCGATCCGTGGGAAACCGGTTTAGCGGGGTTTGGTTTGAAAGGATTTGTCTGCAAACATATTTGTAATTATTGTTATTCGACAACGTGCACATCCCCCACCTCCCCAAAAAGCATCAAAAACAACAAAAACCTTATTGGAAAATGCACACAAGCGCTTTTGTTATTTGAAGTGGCACTCGTCTGGTTAAATGCAGTGCAAACGGTTCAACCTGGCGCTTCAGTGACATCTAACGGTAACATAGACAATGTTGTTTCACAGCACACTTCACGCACGCACACTGATCAGCACTGTAGCCGTTAAGAGTGTGACCGCTCACAACAAGGAATCGCAAATCAGAGTGAAAACGTGTTAATTTATTTAAATAGTAGCCTATTTACTATATCCCTATATGTATCTAGGCATAGAGAATAATTCATCTTGTATAATAATTATGGCGAAACTTGTTACAGCTATGCCTACGCGAAAGTTTACTTTAAATAGGCATAGCTGAACGTTTACTTTCGAATAGGCAAGTCTTATCGTGACGAGGTAGGCTATTTTGAGTTCACTTCCTATCTACAAAAAGATATGTTATATATGCCATATCACCTTTCTACTTCAGGGCCCTTATTAAATTCATGTTTTATTGCAGTGTGTCGAATATGGGATTGTATCATGGCTTGGGTAAACGGAAAACTCTTCTAGGAATTGAGGCGATGAGTCCAGATTTGCATATTTTGCTGTCCGCATACGTAAAACCAAATGAGACAGCATTGTTCCGTATATAGGCCAGTCAAAAAATACGAACTAAAACTACGAGCGAAACTACAGCCTGTGATCACCTGTATTGAAATGAAGCTTCACTTCACATGAAGCGGCGAGCAGTCCTGCTCTCGTCGAGGAAGGAATGCTACAGACATGCGTTCGCGTATTAATCTTCCTGCATGAACCTGTCAGCCATACAACCGATTTATTAGGTTTTTTCAGACGTGAGAGGTGACCAGGGATGTACCTAGACGCAGGTGAGTGCTTCTTCCGCGATGTCGCGTTTGTTCCCTCTTTTCTCTACTATTGCTCGTATAGGCTCGCTGTCAGTAGCTTAGTCCGCGATATGCTTGGACACACTATGAAAAAGCTCCGTAGAAGTTACAGCAAAGGCAACATAGTTGTCAGGAAACCACTGTATATAGGGTTTGACTTTGAATCGTACAGTAGAGTACTGTAATTCTTACAGTAGCAAATACATTACTGTTATACAATTGCACGATATATTACTGCTTTTATTCCACTCTGTATTTGACCTACAGTCTCCCAATTAAATTTTACAGCCTCTATCACTTACTGTTCTCAGAACAGATGTGGATATATAGTGATGTCTTGCAATATTAGAAGATTAACACTTCTCATTTCCTAGTGTGTTATGCTCTCCAGTAAGGAAGAAGTAGTATTTCATCATTGTGGAGCACTACATTGATAGATACAAGGCCAGGGAATTGGCTGCACACAATACCATTCAAATGGGGGTGACTTGGGATGCACACAAGATAATCAATCAAGTCATCTTTGTATCGATAAGAACCTGTTGGCTGAGGGTGCACATTCACAACATAGACAACTCACCCAGCATTAATTAAACAGCAGACCTATCCCCGAACAGTGACCTCACAAAAACATATCAAAGTTATGCCATGCGCTGTGCTGCATATTCTAATGCGAGTACAGAGTAATGCAGTAAACGTGCATTACTGTTAATAACATGCAGACCAATTAAAAAATACAGCAGTTTTACTATTTAAAAAAAACCATACACAGTGCTTTGTTGTAGCAGCCTACAGCAATGTACTAAATTGCCAACCAGGGCTGACTTCAATTAAATTGTAATAATAATAATAATAATAATAATAATAATAATGCTTATTATACCTATTATTATTGTTATTTTACTTTATTAATAAAGCACGTTTCATACACATTATTTATTAAATTAATTGAAATGAAATTCTTGAATTGAGAAATGCTCAATGTTCTATTAGGTTTTTTCAATGAGTGAATTGATTTCAAATTAATTTCCTGGATTGACTGAATTGAAATGGAACTGACCACAATGCCGTTGCTTACAGCTAGTACAGGATGAGCAGTCTCTCTTGAATAACATGTCCCTCTAAGAGGTCAAGGCTATGGTGGTGGCAATGAAAAACAGTGAGGTGAAAATAGCAGGGTGAATGCACATTGTTTAAAAGAGGTAAAGGGATAATGGTCATTCATACAACATGAATTCATTCATTTATGATGTTAAGTGCATTTTTATGTTTCGCGCCTACGTTAGCCTCATTGGTAGCCATATGTGTTCTTTATAAGTGTATAGTGTGCTTGTCTATTTTTCTCTCTCTATCACTCTCTTTCACACTATATCTCCCTCCCTCTCTATGCCTCTCTCGGCAGTGTGTGAGTGCTTGTGGAACTGACTGCTGCGTTCTTTAGCGGTGTTTTCCTTTTTAGTTCTGCTGAGTCCAATAACTCCAAAACGTTAACAGTAGTGTGGTTGAGAAAAAAAGAAAAAGGAAAATGGAGATGATTTATTGAGACGTTGTGCACTAATGGAAGCAGGGCTGGCGCTCAAACCTGGTATGGTCATTTGGGATCTCTCCAGCGCTGAGACTGGTGTCTGTATTTAAAAACCTGTGTGGTACCCGCTTCCTTAGACGGCCAGGAATGAACGGCAGATCTGTTATGTAACACATGAAGTTGATTCAAAGTTTTATGCTGCGTCTTCATGGCTGTGTTCATAACTTCCCCTGGCAACCGAAAACACCTTTTAATTTTTTTTTCATTGCAGATGTGATGTTGATCATGTTTGAAGGACAACAGTTGAAAACGTCTCCACGACTTCGGTGTGCTGTTAATGTGAGATGCCATTTCCAGACTTAAATGAAGGCACCACTGGGGATATAAACAAGCAGTTTTTAAAAGTCATGTACGGTTGGAGTGCTCCAAGAACAAGTTGCTTACAATAAATCGGGTATTTTATGCTGAAGCATTGAAGCCAAAAAAAATTCAACTGCTAAAAGCGGTTTAATAAATAAGTTTTAATGGAGCAGGTTTTTACTCCTCAACCTTCAAACAGTGTCGTATTTATCTTCATCCGCATTCCTCCTGTAAAGTCCACAGATCGCTGTCCCGAAACACACTTCCTCTCAGCCTGAACGGCGGGCGACAGATACAATCTGTCACAGGAAACCGCATGTAACCTCCCCAGAAGAAAGGAAGTGATACTGTCTGCTTGTGGATGGGACAAGCCGTGCTCTGTCCAAAAGTGAAACGCTCGCTTTCGTTGTTTTTATTCTCAGTTCTGAAGGACCCAGAGAGAAGAGCGCAGTCTTGACCTGTTTGGCTGCCGGGAGGTAGGAGTGTGATTGACAGGAGCCCCCCCCAATGGTTATTATGGCTGCCGACCTCAGCACAGGGAAAAGAGCATTGCTGGTGGCTTCTAAAGCCAAATGGAGCCAGGTGGACGAGCAGCAGACACCCTGTTCAACTGGCAGCAGCAAGGCGGGTGAGGCAAAGCAAGCGGAGACTGAGTCTGTGTGTGCGTGCGTGTGTGTGTGTGCATGCGTTCAAATCCTGGCCATGGGAAGGGCTAGTTAACCTACCCCCCAGTGCAGTGATAATTGACCTCATCCTCACTAGTTTCAGGTGTGGAATTAGTGGGACACTGGAAGCTGTGCTCTCTGGGCTAGACTGTCTCTACCTCAGGGACTGTGAAAGGCGGAATTTCAGGGAGAGAACAGGAGTGCTTTGAAAAGGTGGAAGGTGAATGTCCTTGAGTGGCCTAGTCAGAGCCCTGACCTAAATCCTATTCAGCAGGGTGTAAACTTATCAATCAAAGTATTTCTAGTTTTTTTATGTTCAATGAATGTTCAGAAATGTAGATTTTTTTCCACTTGGAAGTTGTAGGGTAACATGTGGAAATAAAGGTGGGAAATATGTTTTTATTTCAGGCTGTAAGGCAACAAAAGGTGACATTTTTTAGGGGAGTTGTAGACTAGGGGCACTGTATTTATATGAAGAGTTCATATGCAAAAAACGATAAAGGCCATTCCTGCTAAAACAAAACCAAACAAGCCATGATCGAGATCACAGTGCTGTACATAAAGCATGAGATATATCGAGTTTTGCAACAAAATGATTTGGAAATCGCAAAGAACACACTGTGAGCTCAATCATGGCTTGTTTGGTTTCGTTTTAGCAGGAATGGCATTTATCGATTTTTTGCGCATGAACATATCGTATGTATGACAACAGCAAATTCAAACCTGCAGTATTATGGTGAGTGATGTAGTGACATAACCTTTTCACCATAATGTGTGTACATACTTTTGTCCTTTGTGTGTGTATATATGTGTATAAATAAATATACCATTTATTTTAAAGAAGATGCAATCACCTGCCTTGTACTATTTAGTGTTTTGTTCTGTTTTGTAATGTTTGTCATGTACAATGTTCAGTGCTACTTCAACTTGAAGACTTTGCATGGATCCAAAAGGGATAATGTTTGTGTCAAAGTAATATGCTCCTCTCTGACTTGTTTTGACACTGAACAGTGTGTTCCAAAGAATCATATTAACTACAGGGGCTGATGGGAAAGGTACATTGTTCCAGAATCTTTATTGGTGTGCGGTTGCGATGGTCAGACCCCTTTCCTTTTGAACAGGAAACTGTAAAGAAGACAGTGTGCAGCAGTGGCTCCTGTCGAGCTGCCAGTGAGTATACCTGTCTTTTGCCGGACTGTAAGGGAAATTCACAGAGAAGCAGTGTTGCCAGATTCCAAATCCCCCCTACCTTCAATTGACTCCCATAACAATTTTCAAAATGATTCCCCCCATACCTCCTTTTCAGATCTCCTCATTTACAAGCCCTCAGATTTGGGAGTAAACACTTCCCCCCAGTCTGGCTACCCTGTGGAGAGGCTTAAGAGTCGGAGTGCTTACTAAACACACCAGGCCTCATAGTTAACCTGCAGTAGTGCTTTAGTGATGATGCACTGTGTTTTGTTCATGAAGCAGACCAGGGTCAATTAACCCTTTATTCACCAGTAACACTCTTGCAGCTTACTGACAATTTTTTTCACCAATATTCAGAACAAAATGCTTCATTCATATGATTGTAAATTTTTTGGTTAGTAAAGTGTTTTGTTGAAATTTTTCAAGGACCTGTAGGGGTGTTTTCAGACTTGACCAGCATCTGAAGAGCTAGTCTTTAAAATATGTGTTTGACCCAGGCCCGGCACGAAGCTGTGCAATAAACACCTAAATAAATCAACAAATCAAGTAAACAGTTATGCTGTCACTTTTAATCTCAGAGATAACCCCCATAAAACACTGCCAACCCTAATGGAGAGCAGCAGAACGAAAGGGATGCAGAAGGCAGCGTCTATAGTATCCCCCCCGATTGGTTCTCCGTGGTATTACACAATCACTGCTTTTTAACTGCCTGGCCCTTTTCACTGACATTGGCTGTTTCTTACAGGGAGAATGTGACATTTGACTCTGAAGGTAAGGCCTCTTATTCTACTCTCCCTCTCTAGTATAATCCCCTACTTTGTAATCAGGATTGCTGGATATAATCACACGATCTTCTTCTTCCACTCCTCCCTTAACATATTTTTTTCCTCATCTTACCTGTCGTCAAATTCTGTTGTCCTCTCATTTTTATTCTTCATCTTCACCTTTTATTTCTCTCCTTGGTGATCATCATCACCATTGCCTTATTTTTTGTAAACATTCCAAAAAATTATTGTTTCAGATTTTCGTCCATTTTCTCCCGATTTAGTAGCCAATTTTGATGTCAACTATCCCCCCTTGTACTGCGAGCTCGCTGCTGTAGCTCTGGGACCAACAGTGACAAAGGCGATAAACCCTTTAAGCCTCTTCCGAGACGGAACTCGCCAAGCCGTCGACCGTAACTCCAGTACACGCAGAGCCACTCTTGTACATGGCGAGCTCATGCCAGCTTCCCCTCCACCTCCCACAGGGCGTACAGCCAATCCCCGCCCCGAACGGGACTCCTGGCCATAGCCGGGCTGGTGCAGCCGGGCCTGGAGCCCTGACTGCAGTGGGTAACCTGCACTCCGGGCGAGACCATCGCCTTAGTTAACTTCTTCTTCATTTATATTCTTCTTCTTCTTCTTCTTTAACCATTAAGAAATAGCTGCTGTAGGAGTGGTACACTTCTTCTTATTATCAAACTTAATGTTTTATTAAGTTCATATTTTAACTATTTTATATTTTACTTGTTATCGGAAGTAGTTGTCGGAATCGGAAGTAGTTGTCAACGTATGCCGGCCAGAGGCAAATTTGTTTCGGCTCTGACCTGCCCCCTGGTAGATATAGCTTTTAAACATCCAGACAGACAAAAAGTACGCAGTGGAGTATGTGAACAATGTTACTCGCGTTGGGTACCCATACGCTCACACCTACGCGTGCTTAAGTGCAGTATATTTAAATCCCTTCGGGCGCCATTATTCTTTCCGTTGTGTATAATGTAGTCTGCCACTCTAGTGATCAAGTAATCCGATTGACATACAAGGCATTTTGTGGGTCATTTATTTTCCGTGAAGAGCAAGGCGACGAAAACCTGACCGCCATCGCGGCAATAATTCGGGACGACCGTGCCATCGGCAAACGCCACCGCCGCGTGGACTTGGCGAAGCACAGAGGCGCTGCTGACCAACGTTTTTACAGTCCGCCCAGAACGCGACGTGCTCACGTCTTATTTCCCAGCCGTGGGGCGCCCAGCTTTGCGCGTTGCCTTGACGATTCCCCCAGCAGCCTCTGCACTGGATTAGTCGATCCAGTCAAGGTAAGGTCGACCCAGTCAAATGGAATGCAAAGCAGGTGTGCGAGGGCTGCGGCAGCAGCAGCTGGGGCTGGCGATGCGATCGTCTCGAGAACATCTTCGTTTATGCAATCGTATCTTTTAGTTTCTCTCGTATTGACAAATACACTACCGCTTTTTCCCCAAATGGCTGGATTATCAGCGTTGCGATGACATAAGGTAAATGCACGCGTGAGAGTGCCGTGACGGAATTTCTGCCAAGGTGGCGATCGGTTTGCATGGCTTTAGTACGGCCCATGAGCGCTGTGGGATTCTGTACTCACAGTGCGACCCGCCTTGCTCCCGTAGCTCAACCGCATTGAAAATGCTGATCCTTAAATCCTTAAATGTTTTCTTTACTCTGATGGGATCTTTGTTTTATTCTCCACCAGAGCTTGTGAAGAGACAGGCCAGCGCCGAAGATGACTTAGTGCTGGGAGTGGAGGGTAAATATCATTCTGCTTTTTAATGTTTATTGTTGTTTTAATTAGTTTTTACTTATTTTTAATGACCTGCCAGGATGTGCGAGGTGACTCACTCAGGCTGGTTAAACAGCCGTGTGGGTTTAAGCATTGCAGATATTTTAAGCGGGGGACCAAACAGAAAGGATTTGGCCAACAAACAGGGCAGTGGTTGGTTCAGAACAACCAAGGCGCCAGTCCTGCCTGAGGGTTCGCTGGTTTGTTTAAGGGTAGGTCGAAGGTAGAAGGTAGGGCCAATGACACTGAGGATACTGAATCAGGAACAGCCAATCACACCGAGGATACTGGACCAGGAACAGCCAATTACACAGAGGATGCTGGACCAGCAACAGCCAATCACACAGAGGATACTGGACCAGGAACAGTCAATCACACAGAGGTTTTTATAGTGTAGTAGCAGCCTCTCTTTTCCGGGCAGCCCAGTCTGTCTCTATAGCCAGGCTGTGCTCACTTCGCCAACGTTTTTCTCAATTTGTAATTTTTCACTGTGGTCAGATAGTCTGCCACCTTATAATCTCGTTGTAGCGTCATATTGCATGCCAATTTGCTCTCTGATTTTGTTTGAGTTTCCCAATGGGTGATAATTGTGTTTGTGCTGTCTTATAATATGGTTGACTGATTTTGTTGGACCGCCATTGCACTGAGGTTGTGTGGTGTCACTGGAGGTTAGTGAACTGAGCCTCAGGGCCAGCGGGTTAAGGGGGCTCCTCTCCGGGCTCAGCTCTTGGCGTTTCAGGGCCTTTAGGATATGAGTGGGGGTTGCTGTTTTTTAGGAGCTTCCAGAATTTAATGGCTCTTTTTCGGAATGTTTATGAGTAGTGGATATTGGGCTGATTCTGCCCTGCATGCATTGTTTGGTGTTTTCGTCCAAACAATGCCGGCAGAGCGGATATGAAGGATAGTTTTACAGAGCTTATGCGTGCTGGGTTTCATTTGGGTGTTTGTCCAAATTTTCTAAATCTTGCTTTGTTAACGGACCCACACATTAATATGCCCTGCATTCATTCACAGCCAGGTTGAAGCTCCCCGTGGAGCTAATCTTGAATCCTAGGTATTTAAACTGTGCCTCTCTCTTTCTCTCTCTCGCGCTGTGCCTTGGCTAACACCAGGGTGTTTGTGTGATATACTCCAGCCCTTGCTCCTGTCACCTGCTTCAGCAAAACCTACCGGCTGTGTGTGAGTGTGTGTGTGTACCTGTTGCTATTTGTGTAGGCATCTGTGCATGTGTGCGTGTGTGTGTGTGTGTACGTGTCGCTATTTGTGTCGGTGTCTGTGCATGTGTGTGAGTATGTGTGTGTACGTGTTGCTATTTGTGTCGGTATCTGTGCATGTGTGTGAGTGTGTCTGTGTGTGCATGCATGCTCTTATCTACCCAGTAAAATGCCTTCTCTTCTCTGATGGCTGGCCTTAAAAAGAAGAATAGAGAAGGAGAAGAGAGAAGGAGGAGTGCCCGGGAGAGTAAACAGAAGAGCTGTCTGCCGGGAGCTCCTCAGGCAGGGTGCCCGAGGACACGTGGCACGCCTCGCTCTGCTCTCCGCCCAGCCAATCACACTGAAGATACTGGACCAGGAACAGCCAATCACACTGAGGATACTGGACCAGGAACAGCCAATCACACTGAAGATATTGAAACTGGAACAGCCAATCACACTGAGGATACTGGACCAGGAACAGCCAATCACACTGAAGATATTGAAACTGGAACAGCCAATCACACCGAGGATACTGAACCAGGAACAGCCAATCACACTGAGGATTCCGAACCAGGAACAGCCAATCACACTGAAGATACTGGACCAGGAACAGCCAATCACACTGAGGATTCTGAACCAGGAACAGCCAATCACACTGAAGATACTGGACCAGGAACAGCCAATCACACTGAGGATTCTGAACCAGGAACAGCCAATCACACTGAAGATACTGGACCAGGAACAGCCAATCACACTGAGGATTCTGAACCAGGAACAGCCAACCACACTGAAGATATTGAAACTGGAACAGCCAATCACACTGAGGATACTGAACCAGGAACAGCCAATCACACTGAGGATACAGCACAGAGAACAGCCAATCACACTGAGGATACTGGACCAGGAACAGCCAATCACACTGAGGATCCTGAACCAGGAACAGCCAACCACACTGAGGATACTGGATCAGGAAAAGCCATGGCGTCAGTTGTTCCACCCCCCTATTTTTTGGTCTGACGATGTCGACTTTATGATCAATTATATTTCAATTCACTCAATTCAGGAAATGTATTGAAATTCAGTGTGTTTGAAAAATTGCCATAATGTTTTATGGGGATTTGTTTTCAATTAATTGAATTGAATTGACTAGAAACCTGGTTGGTTGTTTTGGCAGTCATTGAGCACTGAACCAGGAACAGCCAACCACACTGAGGATAGTGGACCAGGAACAGCCAATCACCCAGATTATACAGAACCAGGTACAGCCAACCACACTGAAGATAGAGCCTGGGAACAGAGAATCACAGTACAGGCACTGCACTGGGAACAGCCAGTCACACTATGGATACAGCAGAGAGAGCAGCCAGTCAGCCTGAAGATACAGCACTGGGAACAGCCAGTCACAGCAATGATACTGCACTGGGAACAGACAGTCACAGCAATGATACTGCACTGGGAACAGAAAGTCACAGCAATGATACTGCACTGGGAACAGACAGTCACAGCAATGATACTGCACTGGGAACAGAAAGTCACAGCAATGATTCTGCACCGGGAACAGTCTTTCTACATCTCTCTCTCTCTTTCTCTCTCTCAATCAAATTGAATCTTAAGTCTCTCTCTGCCTGTCTGTCTCTATCTGATGATCGGAGACAGACCAAAGTGCAGTGAATTCTACATCCAGAAAAGGAATGCAGCGGAAGGGGAGGTGGTGGGGGGATCTCCTCTCTCTAAACACAGACAGTCAGTCTGAGGAGCCGAGAGGAGAACACTGGCGGGAGGTAGAGATGCTCACAAACCGCAGGAAGGAGGGGGAAAAAAACTGAAAAGAAAAGAAAAGCTCAACTTATGCCTGGCTTGTTTGTCGCTGACAGCGTTCTGAGGAACAGCAGACAAGAAGCAAGGTAAAAGTTACAACAAAGGGATGGGAGAGACAGCCAGATAACACGGGGAGAGACAGCTGCTCCAGTGCGTGGATGCAGGGGCAGACATTGTGCACTAGGATTCAGAACAAACAGCACCCCACCCGCCTCCCCCACCCAAAAAACTCAAAATAACCTTGATCACATTGAATTACGGATCATTCTGTCCCTTTCTCTTCCACAGCCTCTTTATATGGTAAAAACTCAGCGCACAAGACCGTTCAAGAATTCCTGTGGTAAGAACACTCTATTTTATTTTTGCTATTCAAGTCAAGTGGGTGAGTCAGGTGAACTATTTTCACCAGTTAGCCTGACCTATATCTCCTTAAATTTAAGTGTACATTTATACAGAAACATGTCCAAAAAAAGTTATTAATTACTTTTAAAAACATTTATTTAAAAAAAAGATGTGTGTATCCTGCTCCTCGTGTCTAAGTACAAAGTAGAAGCCTTTGTTGTGAAAGCCTTAATTTAATGAGAAACAGAGAATGGGTAGAAGATGGAAATGGTAATGAATGAGTTCACCTGAACTTGAGAGAACTCGTGGAAATGTGGCATGAGCGCTGAGGCAGTCCAGGCCTCATGTCAGTCATCGGTGACTCATATTTACCTTGCAAATGTAGAATAAACTCACCTGTGTCATAGCGATGACTGGTCCTCCACAGGAAGACCAAAATCTACTTTGCAAATGAAAGTTATGAAAGTGAGTGGATGAATGGAATCAGAGGAGTGAGTGTGTGAATAGGGGGAGGTGGGCGCGGGGGGTCCATTTACTGTCAAACTAAATGTATTAACAAATGCACTCCTTCAGTGATTACAAATGACAAAAGTAAACAAGGCCAGCACCCTAAACACTATAGTGCACTGCTGCTTAAAATGGTTTGCATGACATGTGTGCTATAAATAAAGTTGTTATTCATATTTATTATTGTAAGTAGTAATAACAGACTTTCAAAGGTTTCATCCCTAGCGGGGGACTCTGATGTTTGCTCGCAGGGAACATAGAACAGAAGGTTCAACACCGATATCGCCGAGAGTCTATCTAAGGTTCTATCTGTCATTCCTGTCGAAAGCAAGTTATTGACATGAGAATGTACTGTAAAAATGTAGATAAATGACAAGACAAAATTTGAATGATATTACCTTATCGTAGTGATATCCGAGAACAGTACTACATCTGTATCTGTTGAGAACACACTGTAATCCGGAACCTTTACAACATTTACTGTGGATATGAAACGTATTCACCCCCTTTGGCATTTTTCACATTTCATTTTCTTACTTCATGGAATCAAAATAGATTTCTTGCCACTGATCATCACAAAATACTCTATGATGTCAAATAAAAAACAACTCTAAAGCTTTTACTTAATTTTCAGACAATAATTAATTGCATAAATATTCACCCCCCTTCACTTAATACTTGGTAGAAGCATCTTTAGCTGCAATTACAGTTGTGAGTCTATTTGGGTAAGTCTTTACCGGTTTTGCACATCAAGACAATTGCAATTTTTGCCTATTCTTCTTTACAAAATTGCTCGAGCTCTATCAGGTTGGGTGGGGATCGGTCTTGAACAGCAATTTTCAAGTCTTTCCACAGATTCTCAATGGGATTGAGGTCTGGGCTTTGACTGGGCCACTCCAGGACATAGATTTATTGTTTTTAAACCACTCCAATGTGGCTTTTGCTGTGTGCTTTGGGTCATTGTCCTGCTGGAATATAAATCTTCTCCCAAATCCCAGGTCTCTTGCACACTGCAGCAGGCTCTCCTCCAAGATTTCTCTATATCTTACGCCATCAATTTTGCCCTCTATTTTGACAAGTTTTCCAGTCCCTGAAGCAGAGAAGTATCCCCATAGCATTAGGCTCCCATTACCATGTTTATGTAAATTGGCAGTAAAGTATTTTATTTTATTCAAGGGATACTTAAATATATACAGGTAACTGCCAAAATAAATGAAACACCAAAATAGAGTCTTAATAGGGCATTGGGCCACCATGGGGCACCAGAACAGCTACAATGTGCCTTGGCATAGATTCTACAAGTGTCTGGAACTCTATTTGGGGGGATACAACACCATACTTCCATGAGAAATTCCATCATTTGGTGTTTTATTAATGTTGGTGGAATATGCTGTCTCATTGGGTTGAGATTTGGTGACTGAGATGTCTATGGCATATGGTTTGCATCCTTTTTATGCTCATAAAACCAATCAATGCCCTGTGGATGGGGCCATTGTCATCCTGGGAGAGACCATCAGTATAGAAAATCCCACCAGGATAGAAAGGTTTCACTATAGGATGAAGGTGATCACTTAGAATGGCTTTGTATTTATTGGCGTTTGGACCTAAACCACGCCATGAAAATTCACCCCACACCATAGCAGAGCCGCCAGAACCCTTCATTTACTCAAGTTGACTTTATTTTGGCAGTTACCTGTATATTATTTCAGTATTAATACAGTACTTTATTTAAAGGTATAAAACCAAAGTGGATGCCTCAGTCTAGATTGTAACCGGCAGATGTTTGGTCCTGTTCCTGAAACTAATCACGATGTGATCTCTCTATCGTGCGCCCATCTCTGTGGTGTGTGATCACGTGACTGGTATAGGTGGAGCATTTCCGTGCACTGCAGGGATGTTATTGAAACAGAGCCAGCATGGCCACCCTCCTGTTTCCTAAAGCCCTACCAGTTTCATGCCCAGCACACATGCGAAATAATGGAGCCCTCAATAAAGTGCTCTTCCTGAAGCTGTGTCCAACACTTTAACATAATTCATAGTTTTACAATTTAATAAAACATGTTATATTATCTATCAATCAATCAATCAGTCAATCTATATTTTTAAAGTGATTGCCATGCAGCATCCCACAATGGACATTTTCCAGAGAAAATAAAATAAACCCCCAAAAAACGGGAAAATTATTAGTTCAAGCTAAAGCTAAATGGTGGGATGCAGAAAAGAACAGCTCAATAAAAAAACCATCTTGAAGGAAATAGTCCAGCACTCAGAAATGTATCGCAAATGTCCCGATTAACACAGCATTGTTACCTGATGTGGTTTGTGTCCACCATCTTGATTTTTCAATACATTCCATGATTACATACAGCATAAATGTGTGGTGGATCTGCCCAACCTCGACAAAACAGTGTTTTGTGTTAAATGAGCACTCTCTCTGAGTCTCCATACCCCCAGCCCTACCGAAATGACTGAAAGGTCCTTGTTTGAGCCCCCTTGATGTCTGGTTTTCATTACGATTCAGGTGTCAGCAGGCAGTGCCCTCCCTGTCCCGCTGGAACAGTGTGACATCAGCACAGTCCAGAACGTTGAGGTACGACCCCTGACCTCTGACTTCATCAAAGTGCACCTGTTCATCCCTACCGAACAGGAGGGGGAGGGTTATATGTGATGGTTATCTGTTGAGATCGATCTGTTGAGGTTGTTTAAGGTTTATTGAAGATTATGTGAAGTATTTCATGATCGACTTCCTCGACAACTCTTTTGCATGTGACAGTTTTGACATTATCACGAGAAACGTAATGCATTTTACTTATAACTGCATTAAGTATTAAGTCTTAAACGTAAACGGCTGCATTTAAGTCATTGTATTCCTCCGCATATGGTCAATAATTAATATGACTCCATAGACCATAATTACATAACACAGATGATCCATTCAAACATTTACAGTTTATTTTATCTACTGATGTGTTTGCTTAATGTTACTGTCATTTTACAAGCGGTTCACCAACAGTGTCCACCAGTCCAGCAAAACTAGACCCCCAGTTTACATCAAGTGGAGCACTTGTACAGCATCCCCTCTATTCCTCATTCATTTCTTGGATATTTTTAAGTGGTGACATGATACAACATGATGTATTGTAATATAGTGACAGTATATCGCAATGCGTTACACTCTACCTCAACTCCTTATATTGAGCTGCTGTAACGTTGTGTGATGGAATGTTGCGCAATACGCTTTAGTGTTCTTTAATACAATGTGATCCGTTGTAATGCAATTCAATGCGGTGTAGTGTAATCTAGCATAATACAAAATAAAATATTGTAGTGTAATGAGATTCCTGAGCGCTGTAATGCTCTGTCATGCAATTTAGTGTTATGTGATGCTATCTAATGTCATTATGGTAATGTGAAGGTGATGCAATGCGATGTTGAATGATGTCATGTAATGCAAATGTAATGCAGGGTAATGCAGTGCTCTGTAAAACATGTGTTACAGTGTAATGGACGTGCTGCAATGTGGAGTAATGCAATGCAGATGTAGTGCAAACTTTGGCTCTGTAATGTGCGTTACAGTGTAATGCAGTGTAATGTAGTGGAAATGTAATGTAGTGGTCCAAACGCTCTGTATCTTGTGCTGATGGATAGTAATCGGTGTTAATAATCAGTGTAATGGACACAGTAATGTAAGCAGGCAGTGTGGTATAATGGCTAGGGGACTGGGCTTGTAACGGTAAGGTTGCAGGTTCAATCCCCAGGTGGGACACTGCCGTTGTACCCTTGAGCAAGGTACTTAACCTGGATTGCTTCAGTTAATATCCAGCTGTATAAATGGATTGTAAAGAAATGTCGACTGTAAGTCGCTCTGGATAAGAGCGTCTCCTAAATGGCTGTAATGTAATGTAATGTATCCTGTGAAACGTGCGCTACAGCGTGATGGACGTGCTGAACCTGTGGAACGATGACCCGGAGGAGCTGCTGTTGGAGCTGGGCTTCGGCAACGAGGAGCCGGACATATCCGTGAAGATCCCGGCCCGGTTCATCAACCACCAGTCCAAGGCCCACGGAATCAACATCCAGGTGTTCCTGGAGGCCCAGAAGAACCGCATGGATCTGGAGAACCCAGACGTCAGCAGTAAATGGCTTTAATCACTCTCTATTCGTGTGTGCAGTGCATGTATGCATACGTACAGTACATAAATATATATTTGTACATACATGCATAATACACATACAGTATGCATATACTATATATTTTATATATAATATAATATAAACACATACATACACATATGTACACATGCATATTTATTTTAACATGGAATAAATATGACGTGTGCAAATCTAGGCAGTGCAACTACTGTATCTATATGCTGTTAAAGCTCCTTCCGTGTTGTTTGGAAACATGTCCCCCTCCAGCGCTTCTGTGCTTAACCGTTTTTGAAGGCACTTCCAGTCTTTCTGTCATACAACATTTTTTCTTAAGTGTCTTGAGTGGGATGTCTGTGCAGAGCGGCCTGAGAAAGTGTGTCAGGAAGCAGCTGTGAGCGGCGGATAAGGCCTTGCTCCCCATCGCTCTTCATTCCGGAAACATCTTTCTCTCTAACGTTACCATGAGTTTTTATACTAAAATATCTTCTCACAGCATTTCTCACTCGCAACCGAGCAGCTGGGTGTTACTCTCATTGGCTGTCAGGTATCGGAGGAGCACTTCCGATTGGTCCCCCGTCTGTGTGTCTCATTACATCATCCATTCCCCTTGAAGGGGAAAGCATAAGCTCTCTGGGTATCAGTATCAGACTCAAGGACTCTGTCTCTCTCCCGCCCTCATTCAAATTCAAATTCAAATAGTTTTATTGGCATGACAAGAGCCATCTTATATTGACAAAGCACAGATACAGGTAACTGCCAAAATAAAGGCCACACTTTAATAAATGACATGGCTTGGTTCACAGTGTTTCCAAAGCAATGGTGACAAATAACAGACAACTCTCTCCTTCCCTCCCTCTCCGTCTCTCCCTCCCTCCCTCCCTCTCTTTCTCTCTCTTTCCCTCTCCCTCCATCTATCTCTGTCTCCCACTGTCTTTCTCTCTTTCTCGCTCTCTCCCTCTGGGCCCTCCTTCTCCCCCTCCCTCTCTCTCTCTCTCTCAGATCGCTTCAAGGAGTTGGAGGTCCTGCAGCAGGTGACCTCAGCCTTTTCCGCGCTGGTCACCGGCCCTCCCCCCACGGCGCCCCCTGCTGGCGATTGCTCATCCGCATCGCGGGAAAGGAGGAAGAGGCTGAGCATGCTCTTCCGCCGGGCCTCCAAGAAGACCCTCAGCATGAACCAGAGCCAGCCCTCCCCCTCCCCCTCCCCTTCCGGCCCCTCCTCCAGTCAGGGCCCGAATGCACCGGGGCCCCTCCCCTCCGACAGACGCTCCGCCCTCAAGCGATCCCGGCCGGGACTCCCCGAAAACACCGGCCTGACGCCGCTGGCAGAGGAGCAGAGCCCCAACGCCAGCCGAGACACCTGCAACCCCCCAGCGGGACCCCCGCCACCCCCAGGAGGAGAGCCCCAGGCCGCGGCTTGGAAGGGACCCCCACTGCGTGACCCCCGGTGCCCCACTCAGGAGGAAGAGCCCCGGGGAACTGAGGACCCCCGAATCGTTCGAAATAGAGGAGGTAACCGCTGGGGCAGCAACACCTGATAGTATTGCATTCATTCATTCATGTTGATTTAAACCCAGTGCGGAGGGTTTAAATCAAGGAGGGCTTGTTAGAAACGGGATGGATCGGCAATTCCGCCAATACTGGCCTGATGGACACTAGCCGTACTGCACCTGTTTATAGGATCCCTCAGCACCTACTCATTTGCTACCTTTATTTTTTAACTTACCTGTAGGTATCCAGCTGATTCCAGTCGCAGTCCCATAGACCTTTACGTTGTGTAGCGCCAGTCACAATCATGTTTCACTGTGGTCCCTTTCCCCAAGGCCAAAAAACCCTGCAGGAAATGACAACAAACCAAGTGGGGGGAAACTGTAAAACGATCCCCTGACTGTTTATCACTAAACTGTGCAAAAGAATAATAAGATGCTAGGACACTAATCATGAACAGATAGAGGACAATTGTGTGGTATAGTAAGAGATTCAAATGCTCTTTGGTTCTTGACTCCCACAGATCCACAGCTTTGATGAGGGCAGCGTGGCTGGTAGTGCCGCAGGGCCGGCCGAGAGTCTGGGTAAGGGCATGTTTTTTTTATTAAAGACGTTTCTGCAGCCAGAGAGCAGCTGCACATTGTGTTCTCGGAGATTAGAACCAGAGATTTTGAAACCGGCAGTAGCAGGTATGAGCTAACCCTTCGTGAGCGTCACCAGTTAAAAAAACGAAGAACAACATGAGATTGCAGGAAGTGTAAAATTGCGAGGGGGACGTTTTGCCCAGGATAAGTTGGTGTTCTTAATAGATAATAATAATGTGGTTATTCAATAGATAAACTATGAACAAGAACCGTGCTCTCTCAGAGCATAGTGAAGAATGCAGCCAACCCCCTGTAACTGCACATATGTTTTGCTTTGATAATCAATTCGTTTTCACTGTTGCATTTTATTGCACAGTGCGTACGTGCTCCCACCAATTTTACACACCCTCAGTTCTGTGCGAACTCTGGTTAACGCCACAGTATTCTGCAGCGCACGCGGTTACCAGTGATGACAGATTGCGACGATAGATGCTGGTTAGAGTCAAAGAGTGTTGAGGAAGTATTCAGTTAGCCCTCCCCCCATCCAAACACCACACCACTCCCCAGCACGATTTCAGCCAAAGGCACCTGGCCTTATTTTAGCAATGGTCTGGGGCCACTTTCAACGCAATCAGTAGCTGTTAAGTCACTCCCTGCTAGCTTTGCACGGGACGCGTTAATATCGGACATGCAGCGCGTGCCAATGCTGCCTGTAAAAAGCAGTCCTATACTGCATGCCTGTATGATTTCTTTATTAATGTATCTATTTACTTGTTTACTACTTATTTATTTGTGGTTTAATATCCAGCTAATAAATATATGAATGTAATTTAATATGTGTTTTGTTGCGACAACTTTTATGTTGCACGTCACATATTTTATGTTCCAGAGTGTTCTGGTGTTTTGTGTCTGGTTTTATGTCCTCAGACAGAACAGACAGCGATAATGGTAATGACTGACGCAGCATTTGAAAAGCTGCGCGGTCATTATTTCCTGAAAGAACTTCCTCACAAAGATAACTTTGCCATCGTCACATGTTTTTACCTGTGGCGCCACAGCTCCATCTGCTGGTGGCTTTACTGTAGCACACCCTGTCCATGCTGACCAACCAACCAACCAGTAGAAATGTAGACATTACATTATGTTGCATTACATTCATTTACATGCATTCTATTCCTGTGTTCTCTCCGTGAGGATCTGGATCAGTAAACTAAAATGTGTCTTTTGCTGTGTTTTAATTAACATTGGTGGAAGGGTACAGGTGGAAATGAATTAAATGAATTAAATTCACAATTCACACAGTTATTAATGCATGTTACAGCTTCCCTGGACTGGTAGTATAAACAGAGACCATTGGGGTTTTGGAGGCCAGGTTTGACACAGTGCTGGATGCTCACTGGAATATAAGCAAAATGACGAGCCTACATTAGTGGCTTCTTCTTGTCTTTAAATGTTCAGGTATTTATTTTGTGGCTCAAATCAGGCTGATTTTGACAATAATAATAATAATAATTATGTATTTATTTGTTTTTAGTGCAAGTGCATACATTATGTCCAATCAATAAAATAACAAATGAACAATAAGGCAAAAAGAAAAAGGAATGATAAAAATAATAAAATTGGATAAACAATATAAATAGATTTTTTTAAAGTTTAGCTAAAATAACAGCGATAGCATACAGTTAAGAGCAGGAATGAAAATAAAGTAAAAACTTCAAAGCAGTCTGTTGATGGAACAGCACGAGGGCCCCATGACATCACCCCATAAAGGTAGATGTTCTCCTCTTCTCAAGCTGTGAGCCCTCCTGGCTGTGGAGGTGAGCTCAGAGCCCTGCAGCAGGTCTGTGGGCGTGCGTTCCCTCGCCACAGCGTTTGATTACTTTTCCTAGTAATCCCTAATTCCTAGAAAACCCCTCTCACCACACCCTACTTTTGAAGGAGCATTATATTACGTATCTGTCAGTCGAGATAAAAGCCACAAAACACATGCAAATGGTGCAATTACCATGTGTAATTTTCCATCCATACCTCAGATGAAAGTAATAAGTAATATTGAACATGCCATAATTCACACTGAGCCTTGGTGTTTATGGCATGTTGAGTTTGAATAGAACGTGTCACCGAGTGTCAGTGATACCACGGTTACGGTTAAAGGGAGGTTAGAGACAGAGGTAATGGCTGAGTCATAACTGCCTGTATTTGCCCAGGTGAGGTGAGGGTTGGGGTCATAACTGCCTGTATTAGCCCAGGTGAGGTGAGGGTTGAGGTCATAACTGCCTGTATTAGCCCAGGTGAGGTGAGGGTTGAGGTCATAACTGCCTGTATTAGCCCAGGGGAGGTGAGGGTTGGGGTCATAACTGCCTATATTAGCCCAGGGGAGGTAATGGCTGAGTCATAACTGCCTGTATTAGCCCAGGGGAGGTGAGGGTTGGGGTCATAACTGCCTATATTAGCCCAGGGGAGGTAATGGCTGAGTCATAACTGCCTGTATTAGCCCAGGGGAGGTGAGGGTTGAGGTCATAACTGCCTATATTAGCCCAGGGGAGGTAATGGCTGAGTCATAACTGCCTGTATTAGCCTAGGGGGGGAGGTGACTGCCTGTATTAGCCCAGGTTGGGGTCATAACTGCCTGTATTAGCCCAGGGGAGGTGAGGGTTGAGGTCATAACTGCCTGTATTAGCCCAGGGGAGGTGTGGGTTGAGGTCATAACTGCCCTCAGTAGCGCAGGTGAAGGTGTGGTAACGGCCAAGTGTGCTTCTCTCCTGTAGACACCAGGCTCATGAGGACAAGCAGCTGTCAGTCAGACAGCAGCGGCTTTCTGGAGGAGCCCGTCATCCCATGCCTCTCTCAGCAGACCACACCTGTACCTGAGCTCATGAAGGTAATTATTACACATGACCTGTACCCGACTCACCTGTACGACAGCTCACCTGTACCTGAGCTCATGGAGGTAAATCATAGGGTAAGGGGTGGGGTCATAAGTGCCCTCAGTAGCACAGGTGAGGTGAATCAGGTGAATTCGGGCCTGTGTGTTTATTTTAGAACCCAAACTGAAATATCTCTCAGCTGCAGTTTGTGCTGAGGCAGGTATGGGCCCTTATTGGTGATTATAAGGAGAATCCAGCAGAGTTGATGGTCAGAAAGTCTTCTCCAAGTGCGGACTGGGCCCTGTGTGTGTGCCAGTGTAAGGTAACTCTGTGTTTCTCTCCTCACAGGCATTGCATGCTATCTCTAAAGACAGCACAGACAGCCAGATCAATGTAAATGAGAATTCAGATTTCCCCTATAGCACAGACAACCAGACCACTATAAAGGAGAATTCCGATTTCCCCTATACAACAGACAGCCAGATCACTGTAAAGGAGAATTCAGATTTCCCCTATACAACAGACAACCAGATCACTGTAAATAAGAATTCAGATTTCCCCTATAGCACAGACAGCCAGATCACTGTAAATAAGAATTCAGATTTCCCCTATAGCACAGACAGCCAGATCACTATAAAGGAGAATTCAAATTTCCCCTATAGCACAGACAACCAGACCACTATAAAGGAGAATTCAGATTTCCCCTATACAACAGACAGCCAGATCACTGTAAAGGAGAATTCTGATTTCCCCTATAGCACAGACAACCAGACCACTATAAGGAGAATTCAGATTTCCCCTATAGCACAGACAGCCAGATCACTGTAAATGAGAATTCAGATTTCCCCTATAGCACAGACAGCCAGATCACTGTAAAGGAGAATTCAGATTTCCCCTATAGCACAGACAACCAGACCACTATAAAGGAGAATTCAGATTTCCCCTATACAACAGACAGCCAGATCACTGTAAAGGAGAATTCAGATTTCCCCTATACAACAGACAGCCAGATCACTGTAAATGAGAATTCAGATTTCCCCTATACCACAGACAGCCAGATCACTGTAAAGGAGAATTCAAATTTCCCCTATAAAACAGACAGCCAGATCACTGTAAATAAGAATTCAGATTTCCCCTATAGCACAGACAGCCAGATCACTGTAAAGGAGAATTCAGATTTCCCCTATACAACAGACAGCCAGATCACTGTAAATGAGAATTCAAATTTCCCCTATAGCACAGACAACCAGACCACTATAAAGGAGAATTCAGATTTCCCCTATAGCACAGACAGCCAGATCACTGTAAAGGAGAATTCAGATTTCCCCTATACAACAGACAGCCAGATCACTGTAAATGAGAATTCAGATTTCCCCTATAGCACAGACAGCCAGATCACTGTAAAGGAGAATTCAGATTTCCCCTATACAACAGACAGCCAGATCACTGTAAAGGAGAATTCAGATTTTTGCTATAGCACGGACAACCAGATCACTGTAGAGGTGAATTCAGATTTCCCCTATAGAATGGACAGTCCGATAACTGTGAAGGACAGCTCCATCCTCCCCTGTAGCACACACAGTCAGAGATCCTGGACTGAAAGCTTGGACCTCCCCTGCTCCTCCTCTGAAGGCCAGCAGGGGGCGCCAGAATCACCACGGACACCCTGCCAGGCGACCGACGGAACCCCAGAGACAGAGGGGGCGGAGGTGTCCCGAAACCCTGCGTTGCCACTGCGGGACGAGGGAGAGGGGCCCCTGGGGGTGCGGGGCGAGGGCCAGGACCACAGCACAGCGCAGGGGGGTGCAAGCAATGCGGAAATAGGAGAAGGAGCTCCTACAGGAGAACAGGAGTTTGTAAGCTCACTCCCTACAGACGGTAATGACAGCCTCCTGCCACAGGAGGGAGCTGTGACACAGACAGGAGTCTTGCAGGCGCCTCGCGGCCAATCGGCTGACTCAGAAACGGGGCGGGGCTGGCGGGAGGATCTCCCAGATGCCGACCTTGTCCTCGGCCAGGGGGCGAGTGAGGGCTCAGAGAGCGAGGGCAGCATGGAGGGAGTGGACGCCTCCAGACAGGGCTGGGCCAGTTTCGGCTCCACTAAGTCCGTCTCAGTGCAGCTGCTCTCCTCCCTGCCCTCCATGTCCCAGACCACCCGCCGGAGACGACGCCCCGCGCCCCCCCTGGACCTCCGGCGTGAGATCGCCGACGCCACGGCGATGACGATGTCACAGGGGCGGGGCCGGAGGAGATCGCGGATGAGGACAGCGTCGCTGGACACAGGGCTGACACGCGAGGAGGAGCATGAGGAGGAGGAGGCGGGGGGAGAGGAAGAGGTGGGGCGCTGGGAGCACAGGGTGCAGTGCTGCTGTGCGTGTGATCACCGCTGCACCTGCTGTTCCCAACACACACACACACCTGCAGGAGAGCAGCACAGCACAGCCATGAAGATCCTGCACCACGCTGCCTCACACTCTGCTACCTTCCCTGTGAGTCTGTCTCTCTCACACACACACACACACACACACACACACACACACACACACACACACACACACACACACACACACACACACATACACACACATACACACAGACAAACACACACACACATACACACAAACACACACACACATACACACACAACATATACACACATACACACACACACACACACACACATACACACATATACACACACACACACATACACACATACACACAGACAAACACACATACACATACACACAAACACACACACACACGCACAACATATACACACACACTCTTACATATATACATACACACACACACACACTCACAACATATATACCCACTCTTACATATATAAACACATATATACACACACTCCACACATATATACTGTATATACACACACATACTCATGTCAAACAACACTTTGACTCACACTAAAATGCTCTCAAATAGTGTTTGTTAATTTTATTTCACAAATAAAATTTGGGGAATTTAACAAGCACAAAAATGACCTCGCTCCAAACTGTGAATGCTTGTTTATGTAAAAATAAAGGGCAAAGGCTGATTGAATCCAGGACTGTATACTCAAACTCCATCCATGCTTTTCTCCACTCCACTCCACTCCTGTCCCACCCTGCCCTGACACACCCCCTCCCTCCCGCCACTCCCCAGTACTCCCTGGATGAGCTGGAGGGGATGATGCGTTGCATGCGGAAGTTCCGTCGCGTGCTGGAGGAAATCGAGGAGCGGCTCCAGGAGGAACAGGCACAGGTGTACAACGTATTCTCCGACCTGGACAGGTAAGGAGCATGTCCTCACTCACCCCTCCAACCCCACCCCCACACACACACACATCCAACTCCACCCACACACATACACCATAACCCTGCCCCCACACACCCCCAACCCCACCCACACACACACACCCAGCTCCACCCATGCTCACCACCCCAACCCCACCCACACTCACCCCACAACCCCACCCACACACACTCACAACTCCACCCACAAACGCACCCTAACCCCGGCCCAACACACCCCCAACCACACCCCCACCCAGACACACACCCCTCTCCCCAATCCCACCCAGACACACACACCCAACCCCATCCACACACACCCCTGGTTCTGTGTGGCTCAGTAGGTAGAGCATGGCGTTGGCACCACATATACTGAAAAATATATGCATTCACTACTGTAAGTCGCTTTGGATAAAAGCATCTGCTAAATGGCATATATTATACCCCCTAAACCTACCCTGACACACACCCAAACCCCACCCACACTCAACTCCTAATCCCCCCACTCATCTAGTTACATCACAGACACCAGATGACAATAGCAACCAATGGTAATTACACACCTTAAAACACTAACACAGGCAGCTGATGTGATAATAACCAATGGACTGAAGCAAGTGCACACCTCGGTTATTTCACTCTTAAGCAAGTGTTTACAAGGGTGTCTTACACGTGCCCTTTGCGTATCGGCTAGCCTCGTTACTGACCATGGGCGATTCCGGGTCTTTCCACAGAGAGGACATGGCATCCATCCAGGAGCTACGGACGGCTGTGAAGAAGGAAGCGGAGCAACTGGAAATGCAGCTCACCGACCTGGCCCACCACTACGACACTGGAATCAAAACGGTATTCTCTCTCACTCTCAGTCACACTTGTTCTCTCTCTATTCTTCTCTCTGACTCACTCTATCTCACTCAGTGTCCCTAACAGGATTTGTAGATTTTCTTCCTTTGTTAGGGAAGATAAGTTCTTTATAATTTGTGAAAATGTATTGAAATATGAATGTCTTATTTTTGCATATTTTATGCAATAGAGGAGATGTGCATCTCTGTCTCCACCTCTACTGTCTTACAGTGACCACATGTACATTCTTCTTTTGGTAGCCATGAGTTTTTGTGTCGTCCTTTTTCAGTTTCAAGTGGGTGGTCACTGAGCCTGTACTTGGTCAGGATCCGTCTTTGCCTTGTATCTCTGACAGAGTAGAGATACTCAGCTAGTGTATAATCTCTTTTTAGGGCCCGATAGCAATCAAGTTTGTTTTGTGTTTTGGTTGCATCATCCCAATATTCCAAATAGAGGTTTTGGTTTGTTTAGTCATTTGATTTACTCTGATTGTTTGCTGGTAAGCAGTGCTGGTATGAAGCTGGTTTGTGCTTTGTGTTGGTTCATGGAGTTGGTTCATGGTTGGTTAATGGATTAGTCAGCTCCAGTACCAGCTGAGTGAGGGGGCTCTTTTCATGACTGAGCTCTTGGGCTTTCATTGCTTTAAATTGCAATATGTCCTGAGGGCTTGATTTGAGGTGCATCCAGAATTTTAGTGCTCTTTTTTGGATATGTATCATCAATGGATAACGGCCTAATTCTGCCCTGCGTGCATTATTTGGTGTTTTCCTCTATAATTTCTACATGAAATTCTACATGCAGGTTCTCTATTGGATACTTGTCCCATTTAGAGTAGTTCTGCTGACTGAGTGGACCCCATATCTCACCTCCATACAGCGCAATGGGCTGGATGACACTATCAAAGATTTGTAACCTAATTTTAATTGGTATATCAATTTGATGAAGTTTTCTTCTTATCGCATATATTGCTCTGCAAGCTTTTTCTTTTAATGCACTCACTGCCATGCTAAAGCTCCCTGACGCTGTGATTGTCAGACCAAGGTAAGTGTAATCTAGGTTGTGTTCTAGGGCGGTGTTGCCTAGAAAAAACTGGATCCTGTTTCCCTAACATCTGGCCTTTTTTTGAAAGATCATTATTTGAGACCTTTTAAAGTTTACTGTCAGGGCCCAGTTCTGACAGAAAAGCTCCACCAGAGCCAGGTTCTGCTGTAAACCCTGTTCAGTGGGTGAAAGCAGAACCAGGCCATCTGCGTAGAGTAAGAATTTTACTGTCGTGTCGTGTAGGAAGTGGCCAGGGGCTGTAGACTGTTCCAACTGCACCGCTAACTCATTAATGTAAATATTGAACAGTGTTGGGCTCAGGTTACAGCCCTGCCTCACCCCATGTTTCTGTGTGAAGAACTCGAACTGGTCGCCAATTTTTACTCCACATTTATTTTCTGAGTACATTGATTTGATTATATCATAAACCTTACCCTAATCCCTCATGCCAAATAGAATCAAATGCCTTTTTGAAATCAATGTAGCATGCAAAAAGTTCAATTTGTTTTGTTTGGTGGACATGTTTATTTATTACGGTGTGTAGGGTGTAAATGTGATCGATTGTACGATGATTTGGAAGGAATCCAATTTGACTTTTATTCAGGACATTGTGCTTGTTAAGGGAGGTTACAATTCTTGAGTTTAGCATACTACAGAATACCTCCCCAAGATTACTGCTCACACAAATGCCTCTGTAATTATTGGGGTCTAATTTGTCTCCACTTTTATATATTGGGGATATAAGCCCTCGGTTCCAGATGGCAGGAAAGCATTCCAAACTCGGTATTAGGTTGAATAATTTAAGCACAGCCTCCTGCATCTCAGTGGTGCTATTTTTGAGCATTTCATACCTGATTCCATCAGGACCACAAGCCTTCTTAGACTTCTTCGAGTTTTACTATCCATTCTTTGTGTGAAATTGGGTGATTAAGTGGGTTTTGGTTATTTTTAATGGTTGATTCCAGTATTTTCTTGAATTTTCTTGAATCATGTTATGATGTGTTTTCACAATTTCACAATATAGATTTTCAAAATATTCTTTCCAAATAGCTCCATTATTTATGGCTAATTATTGTGGTTTCGTTGTGCTTAAATTGTTCCACATTTCCCAGAACTGGTTTTGATTAATTAATTTTTCAATATCATGTAGAGTTTTATATGTTTATATGTTTTTTTTCTGTTTTAGGGTGTGTTTATATTCTCTAAGAGTTTCACAGTACTCATGAATTCATCTGCACTGTTTTCAGCCCGTCTTTATGTTTTATTTAGTTTATACAGCTTATTGGGCTGTGTGTGTGTGTTTTTGGTGTGTCCAACTTTTTTGAGAAACACATTGATTTGGTTATGGTCTGAAAGGGGGGTTTGTTGCCTGACGGTGAATGCATTGATGGAGGAGGGGTCCATGTCAGTAACAGCATAGTCAACAGCCCTAGTCCCAAGAGCTGAGCAATGTGTGAACCTTCCTAAAGAGTCCCCTCTGATCCTGCCATTAAGGATGTACAGGCCTAAGGCTTGACAGAGATGCACCAACTCTACCATTCTTATTTATTATTTTGTCAGGGTTTGTTTTGGTAGTGATTGGTGAGGTATAGAGGGGTATCTCAAAACACATGTTTGTTTCCCCCGTGAGTCGAAGTAGTCGGGTTCTGTTCCTGTTCTGGCGTTAAAGCCACCACACAGCAGCACATTTCCCTGGGCCTGGAAATGGCAGATTTCTGTGTGCAGGGTGTTACTCCTCGTTATAATAGGGAGATTCATGTGGGGCAGTGTAAGCTGCACATAAGTATATATCATTTTCCCAACATGTTCATTTTTAGCCATATGTGTGTTTGTTCTTTTTTGACTACTGTGATGTGTTTGGCAAGTTCCTCCCTATACCACACCAACATACCTCCCGAGTCTCTGCCATGACGCACGGCACTTCTTTTTATTGAGGGCAATATAATTTCACCATAGCCTGGGGGACAATGAGTGAGCATATTTTCTCGGCACAAAGTTTCTAAAAGAATCAAAATGTAAACGGTTAAAATATTTTTGAAGAATTCAGGGTCTGTGCTCTTCAGCCCAAACACAGAGGACCACAGACCCTGCATGTTCCAACAGCTTCTATGGAATTAACTCATTAAACCACAGAGTTGATAGTATTCCAAGTGAAACAAAACACATTTAACATAACAACAAACTTATTTAAACCTTTTCCTTATTCATTTATGGTACATGTGTACTATTTTGCATTTATTTTGCATTATTCTGCTAAATGCCTAAAATGTAAATGTAAATTTAGACCTCTGGCACACAGGACACTGAGCAGGTTTTTCCATCTCACCTAGCTCAGAGGAAGGAGGGGTAGGTGGGGTAGTGTAAGGGTTGTGGTGTAGCTTGGGTTTTGCTGGTGGGGGTACACTCTAGGGGGGCTGGTTGAGGGCTGCAGGGTGGTGGGGGGACTTATTCTTTCTCTATTCTTCTCTCTGACTCACTCTGTCTCTCTCACTCTCTTATTCTCTCTCTATTCTTCTCTCTGACTCACTCTGTCTCTCTCACTCTCTTATTCTCTCGCTATTCTTCTCTCTGACTCACTCTGTCTCTCTCACTCTCTTATTCTCTCTCTATTCTCTCTCTCTGACTCACTCTGTCTCTCTCACTTTCTTATTCTCTCGCTATTCTTCTCTCTGTCTCGCTCTCTCTCTGGCACATTCTCTCTTCCTGGCTCTCTCTCTTTGTCTCTTTCTCAATTAAATTTAAATTAAATTAAATTTAAATACTTTATTTGCATGAAATAATACACTATTATACATTAAATACTGCCAAAGCTTATATAGTTAATTTGAATAAGATTCAGACAGTTGAAATGGGATAATAATAACAAGAATCTACAGCACAACACTGATTATAATATAAGGTAGTAACAAGTAATAACAGTAAAATCTATAACAATTACTGTAACGGGTAAGGGGTGAGTACTTTCTTTCTCTCTTTCTGTCTCTCTCTTTCTCTCTCCCTCTTTCTCTCCCTCTCCCACCTCTCTCTCTCTCTCTCTCTCTCTCTCTTTCTCTCTCTCTCTCTCTCTCTCTCTCTCTCTCTCTCTCTCTCTCTCTCTCTCTCTCTCTCTCTCTCTCTCTCTCTCTCTCTCTCTCTCTCTTTCTGTTTGCCTTTGCAAAAATAACAAGGAAGGCTACAGTAATGTAAGCACATGAATCCAATCAATAGAATCTGCTTTCTTTCCACCTCACTTTCAAAGCTACTGACGTTTGAGGGTGAGAATGTGTGAGCGTTTCAGTGAAGGGAAACCTGAACCCTGGTTGTCCTGACGCTGCTGTTGATGACATCAGTTTTTCCCTTTACATTCAGATGTAGTTGTTCAGCGGACGCTCTTATCCCGAGCGCCTCGCAGAAGTGCGGACGTTGCAGGACAGAGTGGTCTGGCAGGAGTGTAAGGTTTGATGATAGATGGGAGGAAAGAGGGTGCAGTTCCTCTTGCTGCACCGTTGGCTAGGACCAGATTTTCGACTTTCAATCTTTATTGATGTCGTTCCTGCAGAAGCTGCACAGGCTGCTGGACGAGCAGTCACACCTCTGCACCCAGCTGAGGATCCACCCCTTCGACGCCCCGCACTTGGGCCCCACCCACAGCCTGGAGGCCACAACCACTGGCCCCGCCTCCCCGGCGCCGGGGTCAATGAGCAGCCGAAGCGTGGCCACCCAGTGCTGTCTGCTCCCTGACCTGCTGGTAAACGATGCCACCGTCCCCCGGGGTGTGCTGGGGATGCAGCGCTTCTCGCCTCCACCAGGGGGCGTCCTCACGCGGGCGCGAGTGGGGACCCAGCTGAGCCCGCCAGACAAGCAGGATTTACTGGACTTTGTGGGGTTCTTCCAAAGTGTGAGCTAGGATCCGCCCACAGCGTCATGTGACTTGAAACAACAATGGGGGGGGAAAAAATGTAAAAGAAGAAGAAGAAAAAAACTGCCTGAAACAAACGAAAGCAGCTCTAACTCCCAGGAAGGTCAAAGGTCACACAAGACTGTGTTTTCTTTCATGTTCTGACTCATCCGTCTCATTTCTCATTCAGCTGAAGGATTCCTTACGACACTCGGTCAGCAGCAACTGTTTAGAGTGAAGGGCTGATTCTTGGTGAGCACAGTCATGATGAAATTGTCTGTCTACAGTCCAGGGAACAAAAGCCATCTTGCCCCCAATTATTTGGAGTTTTGGTGATTGCTATCAATGTCTTTAGTCAATTCTGAAAGATTACCCTTAGGACCTGTAAGTGTGAGCTGCTGGGGGGACGTGTCCTGGTACATTACATCACAGGCATTTATCCAGAGCCACTTGCACAGTTTATTATTATTTTTAAATACAATCAATTTATACAGCTGGATACTTGCTGAAGCAATTTAGGTTAGATACCCTTGCTCAAGGGAACAACAGCAGCACCCCCACCTCTGAATTGAACCTGCAGCCTCTGAATTACATTTGGGCATCGGGCAGTACGATTTGGCATTTCTTAAAAAAGTGGTTTAAAAAAATCTTGAAATATGTTAGCAAGATTTTTAGTTCCTAGTGATGAATGGGTCTGTAGTGAAATGAATGAAATACATAATTAGATGTGTTTTTTTGTCTTTGTTCCTGGTTTATGAAGATTAATTCTGTCCGGCATTATATTTTCAGAGTGTACATATGTTTTAATTGTAATTATACTTTTTTTTGGGGGCTTCTGATACATTATGGATAGGATTTATGAATGTTAACGAGATACCAGTTTACATACTGTAGTTTAACAGTGTTTCAGTTAAAATAAGGCCTCTGCACACCAGGACCAATAAAGAATCATGTATATTTTTGCTCTGTGCAGGTTAAAATGTCTGTTTTCTTTTTAATTGTTGCTTGTCTGCTTGTCTACTATGCGACCAAACATCACTGGCAAACACAGGTTTTTTGTTGCCATGGCAATGCAGCCCTGTATGAGGTTCAGCCCACAGAGGTGAAGTTGCACTTTAGCCTTAAAAGGAAAAGATCGTGTGCCCTGTTGATTATGGGAACAAAGAGAGGGCTCAGCATCTACCCTGTGACTTGTCTGAGCCTAGCACAAAGACGTCTGTCCCTCTTTATCACGAGGACGAATTCAAGAGCTGCTTCACCTGCTCGCGGAGTGGCAAACACATTTGCATTTTTTGTAATTTAGCAGACGCTCTTTAAGCAGAGATACGCACGGACGCGCGTGCGAAAAGGTCCAGGCGGAGAAGAACGACCCACCGAGTTATCGGTGCCATAACTGATAGTTAGGAGCTGCTACGTAAACCTACATCATGGCGTTCAGTGTTGTAGTGGGCGCGGGGGGTTGAGGATATAGGGCTGTGCGTAGTGTAACGGATTTGAGGGTGTAGCGCTCAATGCAAACTGTAGCTTAAGTGCAGTGTGTCCAGGGTGAATGCTCAGAGGACAGGAGAGGGAGGAGTCAGGTTGAACAGGCATGTTTTTCAGGAAGCCAGTCCCTCAATCCTCCACCGTAATTAGCATCGCCACTCAAAGGAAGCGCGCTCAGGATACATTTTCCGCTTCTCCCTTAAGATTCTCAGCATCCGACGCAACCTATCCCTTAAGGGAGAGGTGAACAGTGAACTAACATGGAGGCGTAACAAGGAGCCTTGGGGGAAAAATGGCACACTTGCACACTTGTCTGTGTTTCGTCAATACACCTGTTTTTGTTACATTTTCAGTTCAATAATTTAAGTGAGTTCACTCTGAGAAATCTTATAATGATTTCTTATCTCTTTCTCTATCTCTCTCAACCTCTTTCTGTCTCTCTCTGGCTCTGCTTCTCTCTCAGTTCAATTCAAATTTGCTTAGCTTTATTAGCATGACAAATGCTGGGTACTATATTGCAAAAGTGCATAAAAAATATTGACGGCACAACCAATAACGGGAATTATGATGATAATAATAATAATAATAATAATAATAATAATAATGATAAAGGGAAAATATAAGATAAATTACATTTCAATTAATTAATGGTGATTTATTGACAGGACAACTGGAGCAGTTGTATGTATGTATGTTAAACAGTATGTCGTAGGTACATATTTATTATAGTGTGTCTGAAGCACCATTCCTTTCATATTTTATATATATGCTTTAGCAATACTGTTCCATGTATCAATGCATATGCCAATACAGCACCATCTACACACACACACACACACGCAAACACACACACACACACATATACATGCACACACACACACACACACACACACACACACACACACTCACTCACATGCACACACACACACACACACACACACACACACACACACACACACACTCACTCATGCGCGCACACACACACACACTCACACACTCACACACACACTCACACACTCTCACACACACACACACACACACACACACACACACACACACACACACACACACACACACACACACACACACACACACACACACACACACACACACACACACACACACACTACTCACTCATGGTTTCATGGTTTGCATAGTAGCATTATTTTATTACAGCTCAGCATGTACTCATCTTTCACTCAGTCTATAGTTTTCTGTCCAGAAATGGACAAACACTGCACGCAGACACTGGTTGAGGTTTAGGGCCATTGATGTTGATCTTCAGTGTAATTTTATAGTTTAGGAAGAAAGTAATTTTTTTCTTTTTTTGTTTTTGCCTGAGTGCCTGTTTAGTATATAAAGTGGTGTACACTTACACCGAGCCATCTGGAACATCTGCTGTCCTGACACTCTTCATCCCTTTCCTCTTTCTCTCCCTCTCTCTCTCCTTCACCCTCTGTCTCTCTCCTTGTCTCCAGGATCAGTGAACAGTCTGAGTCTGTCTGATGAAACATCTTTCTTCCTTTCTATGACCTCAGGCTTAGTGTATCGGGTGACAGAAACGCACACACACACACACACACACACACACACACACGCACAAACACACGAGCACTCAGGGACCCTTGTGTCATCATTTCACTTCATGCTGTGTGTTCAGAAATCTTTATTATGTATTATATATTATGTATTCATGAATGCAGGATGACGCCATTGTTGTCGTGACAACAGGGGCTAATGGAAACTCAGTGAGGTAAGCCCCTCCCCTCCAGTACAAAACCCCTCCCTGTGCTCCATCCTCCTCTGAATCCTCTCCCTCTCTATCCCAGGTAAGCACACTCTCTCTCTCTCTCTCCCCCCTCTCCCTCTCTTTCTCTCTCTACATCAATATACAACAGAATAACATTGGATACACTTTTTCCAAAAGTCACATGGCTTATGCAAACAAGAGGCATGCTAAGGTTGAATGTTATGAGAAATTGTAGCCTTGTTGCTTTTCTGAGATTTACATACTAATTTAAGTGTGATTTAAGCACGTTAACATGTTTTAAAGTTATGAAATGATGACGGCTTTTGCTTTGCTTTTTTAATCTTTTGCTTGTTAAATTTTTTGACAACGGCACCGCCAGGGTTGCATGGTTTAT
>JAINUG010000187.1:952500-1022500 GCA_029706075.1 Aldrovandia affinis
GCTTAGTACTTTTCCACGTCAAAGACCGTTTTTATAAATCTGGGCCGGTATTCACAAATAATTTTATCTTACCACTAGGAGTACTCCTAAATCGCACTAAAACATTTTAGTTAGGAATCCCACCTTAAAACCTATTCACAAAGCTGCAAAGACAAACTCATACTAAGGAAGTCCTAGAATTTTCAAGCTAAGAGTGAGGGCGGGGTTTACGTCGTTGCTATGGATGACGTTGTGTCTCATGAACGAGCTTACTCAGAATGCCCACAGCGATTGGCTGATATAGGGGATGGGTCTCTGCCCGCGTACGGATTAACCCCCACAGTTCGTCACGCATATGATCTGCGGATTAATAGCTAAATTGAACCATCATAGAGGAATACAAATACAGCCGCTGTTATATAAACCATATATGTTTTGGTTTGCTTTGTTTTTCATACTAAATGCCTTTCTGGGAGGCATGTTTTTAGAAACGCGACCGAATTAAATAGAATTTAAACATTAACGATCTTTTAATTTTTTATTAAATTAATTCAGGCATAAGACCACCCTAGTTAAATCGCCTAAGGCGTACTGAATCTAAAAATGTATTTTGTGAAATTTTCGAATAAAGATTTAGTGAAATAACTTAAATTGAAAAACTGAAATTATCATTCATTCAATTCCTTGAGAATAGTTCCTGGCAATTTTTGGTGGAAACGCGCCTTTGGTCCCGTTATTATTTTTTTTGCTGATCCGACAAATGATCCGATGCACCCCTATTATATTCTAATTCTAAAATACAAATGTAGGCTACGTGTCACTGATTTAACATGAAACCAAGAATACTGACTAGTCAATTGGTTACATGTCTGCATCTCGTAAACAATCAGCGGGTATCTATATATAATATATATAATATTATATATATAATACCCTTGCGATTGAGCGGTACCTTTTTATGAGCTCTGTATCATTCAATATCTCCAGTGTTGACGCGATTGCGACAACAGCAGATTTTCGGATTGCTGTGAGTAGGTCTTTAGCGACTTAGAAGTCCTCTTGCCTGCTTCTAACTTCTCCTGGACTTAGGAGCTGTTTTTAGCTCTCAAACCCTTTGTGAAATACTCTTATCCCAAAAATTTAGGAGTCATAAATTTATGAGTGACACGCCCATTATTTTTCGGACTTGCTCCTAAATTGCGGAGTTAGGACCAACTTTTACCCTTAAAATGCTTTGTGAATATGGGCCCTGAACTTTAGCGTGGATTTGAGCGTACGCACATTCTAAGATCAAATCTGTGTGCAAGCATGTTTTATACATGAGGACCCAGATGTGTTGTACCATGGTGTGTCTAGCTTGTGCTAATTTACAAGGCCTGTCCCTTACGGAAAACTGCTGTGAAAGATGTTTCTTTCCATTTCGTTTTTTTATTTATTATGTATTTATTTACTTATAATTTATTTCCCCCCCAATTCTGAATCAACAAATGTGCCTCTCAAGCTACCATTATGCCACCTGCATCTGAGCAAGATCATGATAGCTGAAGCATGTGCACTCCTCCAATTTACTTGCCCATGAGACACATGTTTTAGTGACTATTTTACAGCCTACAGGCCACACACAGTACTACAGGAGAGTCAGTGACTATTTTACACCCTACAGGCCACACACAGTACTACAAGAGAGCCAGTGATTATTTTACATCCTACAGGCCACACACAGTACTACAGGAGTGCTAGTGACTATTTACACCCTACAAGCCACACACAGTACTACAGGATTGGCAGTGACTATTTACACCCTACAGGCCACACATAGTACTACAGGAGAGCCAGTGACTATTTTATACCCCACAGGCCACACACAGTAATGCAGGAGATTCAGTGACTATTTTACACCCTACAGGGCATACACAGTACTACAGGAGAGCTAGTGACTATTTTACATCCTAAAGGCCACACACAGTACGACAGGATTGCCAGTGACTATTTTACACCCTACAGGCCACACACAGTACTACAGGAGAAAGCTAGCGCTGATCATTGGAGAGTCGTATCTCGTACTGATGGCAACTGGTAGCCTGTTTGTGTCTGGCATATAATTGGGAGGAACTAAACTATCCGTAACTGTGGCCTATGTAAACCCACCCTGCCACTGCTGGCAGTTGTGTCCTGGGGGGGTGGTTGGCTTAGTCCAATGCTCAAACCCATGACGTGCAGGACCGTGGTGTCCACTTCATGATTTCATTGACTAACTTGATTGATTTGCCCTCTTACAGGGGTGAGGGGGATGAAAGGAGAGAAACACGTGATTCACCTGGAGGATGAAGAAAAAGAAGGAAAGAACTAGATGCCCCTAGACACCAGCTTTTATCCAGGTCGAAATTATTTGATTTCATGATAGTTGAATAGCTGACTGTTCACTGTTCCGGTTAATTAAGATCACCCCCCACTCCCCCAAAAAAATTGTTCCCTGATTCCCAGGACAGGATGTGATTAGCTATAGCGACAACGTCCACTCAGGCGTTCCGTGATGACGTTGCCACATTGTTGTGATAATGTTGTGAGAGCGTTTGGAGATAGTAATTAAATTAGATTTCAGCTACACAGATCTGTGTCAGTGTGTTTTTTCAACAGACCAAATTCACGAAAGATTATATACATCTGGTTTATTTTTCATTAAAGACACACAAATAACTAAATTAGCGCTATGCTATACTTTATTACATAGCTTATAAACTTCAGCGCACAAGGTAGCGGAAAAAAAGTTTTATAAACATGATCTCATTTTTACATTCACCGCTCACTATGAGTGTGAAATCATAAATTGCATATGAATGACGAACCTGCATGCTATTTCAAAGCACCCATTGCTGCTGCCGACTGATTTAAACAGCGGGGTGGGGGGGGCACAAACAGGTATACAAACGCAACAAAGCAGCTGTTAGCTTCTCTCACAGATGTTGGACGGAGGAGAGTGTGATGTCATTTGGAATCTGTGACATCACTTGCCTGACCGGAGGGGGGGAGATACAGGCAATGTCATTCGTGAGAGTGTGGGGGGGCATGCTGCGATCCCGTTGTCCAAGGGAAGATGGCGCAGTGTGCCGGCATTTGGTGCGGTGACATCACTTCCTGCATGTGATGTCACTTCCCCTTCCGCAGGGAGATGCGCTGCAGGTGCTTGGCTTTGCCCCGGGCGTCCATGGGCTTGCCCCCTGCCTTCCTTTCCTGGGTTGGGATGTAGGAGCTGGCGCAGTAGCTGGGCCTCTTGTAGTATCGGATCAGGTCGTACCCCTCGGTGGAGTCTGGAAGACAGTAGGGTGTCCTGTTTAGCTCATTCAGCGATCACATAGGCTCATAACCTTACAGAATCATAATCTTACAGAATCATAAACTTACAGACTCATAATCTTATAGAATCATAACCTTACAGGATCATAATTTTACAGACTCATAACCTTACAGAATCATAATCTTACAGAATCATAACCTTACAGGCTCATAATCTTACAGAATCATAATCTTACAGAATCATAATCTTACAGACTCAATTTTACAGAATCATAACCTTACAGACTCATACTCTTATAGAATCATAACCTTACAGAATCATAATCTTATAGAATCATAACCTTACAGGATCATAACCTTATAGAATCATAATCTTACAGAATCATAACCTTACAGACTCATAATCTTATAGAATCATAACCTTACAGGATCATAATCTCACAGGCTCATAATCTTATAGAATCACATAAGCTTACAGAATCATAATCTTACAGAATCATAATTCTACAGAATCATAACCTTACAGAATCATAACCTTACAGGCTCATAATCTTACAGAATCATAATCTTACAGACTCAATTTTACAGAATCATAACCTTACAGGCTCATAATCTTACAGAATCATAATCTTACAGACTCAATTTTACAGAATCATAACCTTACAGAATCATAATCTTACAGACTCAATTTTACAGAATCATAACCTTACAGACTCATACTCTTACAGGCTCATAATCTTACAGAATAATTACCTTACAGGCTCATAACTTTACAGGCTCATAATCTTACAGAATCATAACCTTACAGGCTCATAATCTTGTAGAATCATAAGCTTACAGAATCATAATCTTACAGGCTCATAATCTTACAGATTCATAACCTTACAGACTCAATCTTACAGACTCATAATCTTACAGAATCATAATCTTTCAGGCTCATAACCTTACAGACTCAATCTTACAGAATAATAATCTTACAGAATCATAATCTTACAGACTAATAACCTTACAGACTCATAAACATATCTGCTCATAAATGTCTGGCACTATGAAGCTGACCAGGTTGAAATTCTGATGTCTGCCAAAATTCTGAGAGATTTTCTTTGCTAATAAACCAACGGTGAGTTACTTCATCTGATGAATCGTGATCTTGTGTATGTGGAAATCCAAGGACTATTTAGACTATTTTCGCATAAATGCACATTTAGACCAGTCATTTTGAATTTTCCCAAACTTTGGTTGTAGGCAAACAATGTCTATATTAGGCAAGTTGCAAAAAATTGTGAATTGGCATCCCAAAGCCACCTAAGTTCGCACTGATGGAACATAACTATTGGAAGTTGAATCAAAAAAGGTTAATATCCAGTCCACAATTGACTGGATATAATTTTTTTTTAAAGAAATAATGAATACATTATTGTTATTATTGTTCAGTTTTAAAGGTCTTTCATCACTTTCATCACCGTTTCCTTAATTTGAGTTTGAAAATGAAAAATAAAGACAAGGAGGCATGATCTGAGCCCTTTCTGTTCAGATTTATTGTCACAACAGTGCAACAACATAGCATTGTAACAAGCATGACCACATGGTCAGCACAGTTTTTGATTGGTTTGTGATTAATAGTGTTGTTTTTTTAATATATTTTATTCATTTATTTTTTTTTTTTGATTGTTTTTCATTCACCAGAAATAAGAAAGCAAATTATAAAAACAAAAAACAGCTGGTTGTATTGTTTAAAAATTGTAGACCTTGAAGCTTTGACACATCGATCACAGAAACATATATAATATATGGCTTAAAACAAAAAAAGGAAAAAAGGAAATACTAAAACATGTCCGTATAGTTCCAATGTCGTTATTTTTCGTTTATATGACGGATGTAAAGGATCGCTAAAGCCATACAGCCAAGACAAGACAAAAAGGCATAGTGACATAATACACATATTCGCCAGCAGATGGCACATTTGAGATATAAAATGGTTGTTTTACTGAGGCAAACTGAGATAGAGCAGGTCGATTTAAACTGAACTGAACATTGTAATTAGGACTGAGAAGAAAATAATGGACTTTGCAATGGGCAGGTTCTCTTTTGATATGCTAATAAGGAGGGGAGAAACCTGTTACGTGTAGGAGCCAGTGTATATTATTGGATGATTATGAATTTGGATGGTTCAAATAAGCCTTGTTTGCCAGTGTATATTATTGGATGATTATGAATTTGGATGAATGTTCAAATAACTGGTCTCCATTTTTTGTTTGCGTGTTTGTAGAAGAAACCAACATTCTCTGTTACATGCAGACCAGTTTCATCTGAGTAGAAAACAAATATGGTGTTTGGAAAACAGAAATCAGATAACTGTGGTCATAATTCAGCTTTCAATCTCTCTCTCTCTCTCTCTCTCTCTCTCTCTCTCTCTCTCTCTCTCACTCTCACACTCTCTCTCTCACACACACACACACACACACACACACACACACACACACACACAGTAATTCTGTCTCTCTCAGATGCATGAAAGGTAATCTGTCACTTTCTCTCTCACTCTCACTTCTCACCCCCTTTCTCATGCCCTCTCCTTTTCCCTTTCTCTACTCACGGTCTCCCTCCCTGTCTCTGATTACTCTCTCACTTTCTCTCTCTCTCGCTCTCTCTCACTCCCTCTCCCTCTCTCTCTGATTGATACATACATTAGCTAGGAGATGAGAGGGGATAATTTGTTAAAAGTTGCACTGCTTCTTCATCAATCAAGTAATGAATTGATTAATGTGAAAAAACACAATCTGAAGCACTTGGACAACAGACGTTTAGAACACAACAAAAATTGCCTAATTTCTGAAGGCCAAATATGTAACGGGCAAATGCTATAGGGCTAAGGCAACGGAACATACTATTATAAATGGTCTTATTAAACACCACATATTTTCATATCACATACCCCCTCCCCCCAGCACTGGCCAATGAAACGCTCTATGCCCCATATTCATTTTGATCTAAGACCCCCCCACCTCTTGTGTAAGCAAACAATAAGGGGACCATGGATGGCGAACAGAAACATAAAGACAGCGGCAATATCAATCAGTCAATCAATTAGTTACTGAACCGAGGAGTATAATTATACAGATTGATTGATTGATTGATTGATTGATTGATTGAGTTTGAAAGAGAGCAGCAACACCGGATTCCTCCTCCGTTAAAGCCCAGGACAGGGATCTTTTTCTCTACATTTTAAAAACACAAATCACAAATAAATCATAAAAAAAACGACAATAGGTTTGTGCCCAAAGAGTTTGGAGTCGTCTTAATTAAACGTGTGTTTCATTTGACAGCACTTCAATTTGGGAGTAGCCAGGTCAGTTAAGCTGCCAACACGCTGATTTAACACACTAACAAAATAAAAATAAACTCAAAAAACAAAACAAACACAGAACACGACACAAGTATATTTCCTTCAAATGACTCCCTGCCCCCATGATAAATCACAAACCAACCATTTGTGAAATTGCACATTTTGACACTTGCCAGAGCTGCAAAGATGCGCTTTCTCCGTATTAAATCTGGCCAGGGTGAATTGGAGCCTACCCCGTTATTTGAGGTTAAAAACGGACAGATTCATCAAGGCAAAAAGGGTCCGTTCCAGCTTACCTAATGCTCAATGAGGGGTCCAAGGAAAATCCCTGTCATCACGACCTATGCCCAACGCATTTTCTGCTATTTTGACTTTACATTTCAGTCATAAGACTGCTGTAACGGCTGTAGCACAGCTTGAAATTCAAATGGAGCACACAGACTATAGTTGAGCCACCAGGGCAGGTGATTGGCGTTAATGTTCTGCTGGTACTTGGTTAACACCAAGGCCTATGCCTTCTGTGTGCATATCTCAAACCACCGTGTTGCTTCATCTCCCCCACAGCAAAAGACCACCGTGAAAAGTTTTTCTCATTAAAACTGTCGAGGTGTAAGCTCATTCTACTCACCTCAGTTTCCTATCCAGTGATCGCAAACCTAGGAATTCAAACACAACTTTGCTGCTTTGCCAGTTTCACCAAAGTGGTAATAATGTTTCATTATAGCGACAGATATGGTGCACTGTAACTAAACTGGAACCGTTGTGAAACCATTTATTTAGTTATGACATAATATAATGATATATATTGTAATATAATATAGCTGAGTTCAGTCAGGTAGGTTTGGGAATGGAGAAGGGTTTAATCAGATATTCACATAAACACAGAAACCCCAAACCCCAAACATTTTTAGACATTGTGAATTTACTTAAAAGCTACACCGCACTTATTATGTAAATACAATGAAATTATGAAAGTTGCATTGCACACTGATTACAGACATAAAACATCACAATAAAAAATAATACAATGCTAGTGGTCATGGATAAGAATGAAAACAAACCAGAAAAAGCAAAGAAAGATACCAAATCCCATTGTCTAGAAGAACACGGCACAATTTTGAATAAATGCTTACAAAAATAGAGAGGAAATAATTGTAATAAACACACAAAAGGAGCCTCAAGTTTATGAACAAAAAGTACTACAAACATTGACAAGATATTGATCTAAAATACACTCACTGATGCTGGACATTTTAGCCAGAAACACATGTTACTATGTCATACACAAGACTAAAAGCTAAAGATAAAAAAAAGAAAAAAAAAGAAAAGAAATTAAGGCAGGTTTACTTTTTAAATTTACATTTCTCCCTGAAAAGAAAAGTCTTCATATTTTTTTTTTCTTTCATTGTGAAGTGTGTGGAAGTTAGGGCAGAAAAGCTTAAATCTGATACTGACTTTAATTAAATGCATTAAACTCAGCACTTGAGTCGACTTAAAAACTTAAAAAAAAAATCTTCATTCAGTCTTTGGTCAAGGCAACGCGAATGTCTGCACAGTGATTTCATTGGCCACCCAAACTGATGAACTTATCCTCAACCAATGGAGGTCCACGTCTTTCCGGACTTCATCACAACTTAACAGCTTAATGGGAGCTACCAATTGGATGGGAATTGGGAGCCACCTAGGCTTCCAGGGGTGCGTTCAAGACACACTCCAAACATTCCGTAACCATCTTTAAGTGATGCTTGCTCTCTTTTGTTGGGGTTGCTATGTTGTCACCGCTGGCGTACCCAGAATCGGCAAGCAAAGTGTTTAAGAACCGGTGTCCCACTGATGCACAATCGTCCTATCAGCAGCCACACTGACAATGCTCTACAACTGGACAGTCAATACAGCACCGCTTCAGTTTCTACAACGGTTTGCAACGACGTGCATAACATATCTTATGTGAGCTGTGAGTTGCTGGTTTGAGAGACACGGCTGTGTGGATCTCCAGGGCCAGGAGTGGACTCCACTCATCTACAACGCAAAGCGTACTTTTTGTTTGGAAACAGAAACAATAAAGTAAGCAAACAAACCAACAAGCAGAAACAACAAACACGTGCGTATAAGGCTTGGCCATGTACGTATCCTCTGACTGCATAATTTTACTCATGGAGTCTTGATTGGTTGATGTTGTGGGGGAGTCAGCCAGGTGGCTTACAAGATGGCTGCCCCATTACAGCAGCTACTCGTTTTTCCCTTATGAAAAAGTGTTGTGTCGTTTGTCATTATACGTTACAATAATTAACATTCATGAAAGCAGTGGCCATTTTACAATTGTGTATATGTTACGCATACTTATATTGTATATCAAAAATATATTCCTTATATTTGTCAAATGAAGACACTTTTTCATGAGGGATATAGCTTGCTGGCACTACTTAACTGAACAGACTTATTTAAGGTGTAGAGCATATTTATATTTGAGAAGTTTTTATTAAATTTTATTCTAAATGTTAGATATTATGTGTATATATATATATACAGTATATATATATGTGTATACATATATATATATACAGTATATATACGGAATATGTGGAAAAATGGGAAATCTATAGTCTGTATAGTCTATAGTCAATCTATTGTCAACAAGACGGTGAATATATACATTCCCTGTGGTGTATCTATAGATTCTCCGGTGAATGTGAATAGAAATACAAGTTGATGCCTACCAGAAAGCTGCATCGTTGCGGGTGCAGTATCCCAGCCACACAATGGCATAATTTCTTAATCCTTTAATGTTCTCGTGGTTGACACACGTTGCAGTATTAAACTGACACTTTGTAAGGTTGTCATTTCTGGCAGTAAGCTAGGATAGGCAGTTAGCTAGTTAGTTAGTTAGCTTAGACGTGGAAGAGCTATGCACGCATTTCTTTTTTAAAAATCAGTGGCAGTGTTGCCTACTAATGTTTGCTGATCTTTGGCTACTTTAGAGTATTTGTAGTACTCTGGTTAAGTCAAAGAATGCTGCATATGAACCACATAATTGTGGTGGGTGGTGGTAGAGATAGAAAAACCCACATCGGTCTAAAATGTCAAAAGAACAAAGCAAAATGGTAACTTAAGTTTAAGATTTTTGGGTAGTTTGCAGATAAGAATCTGTGTGTTTGCAAACTTGAAAGAATTGCGCTTGCAATGAGAAACAGTAGCCTAATAATGTGTCAATCTAACCAGGTAGTCTACTGGGTGGGTACGCGACCAATAACCAATACCAAATAGCAAGGCAACTAATGTCAACAAAACCATGTGGGTACTGCCCAACCGATGTGTTTTTTTTCTATTATCAGACTACTACCACGATTACTCTGATAGGTAGCCAAAGATCAGCAAACATTTCCATTCAGTGGGCAACAGTGCCACCAATAAAATAAATAAATAAATGCGTGCATAGGTCTATCACCTAAATGATAACGTTAGCTACCAAGTGTCAGTTGAAGTTGCAACGTGTGACGACTACACGTTAACATGTTTCTGGTAGAGGTCAACTTGTGTTTCCATCCACATTCACTGGGGAATCTATGGATAAAACACGGGGAATGTATTCAATCACCGTCCAACTGGGAAATCTATAGAGTCCCCAGGGAATCTATACATTTCCCATCCTGTCTGGGAATGTATACATGTTCCCCCACGTTTTTCCGCATTTACCGTAACATATATATATATATATATACACGTATATACGTATTTCAAGGAAATAATCTTGTCACCCTTAAATAGTACTTTATAAAAACATATTTTTATTTTATTATATGTTTAATAATTTATTTATAACACTGTTAAGCATGTATTGAAGGAGGAAGACAGGGTGGCCAGATTGAGAAACTCCACACAAGGTTGAAATATTTACTGTTTTGTAACCATGTGTGGAATTTTGTCAATCTAGGAACCTTCACCTCCTTCTTAATATCATGTTGCTAAAATTAACATTGGACTAAATATGAAGAATGCATTTTTAATTATGCATAATGCAATAATTAATGCTTTATTAAGCATTAGTGACATTATCATCATCATTAACCACCAACAGTAATCGCTGACACATCTCTGCAACCTAATACACCACCCACCGACACACACACCACCCACCCACAAACACACAGACACAAACACACCACCCACACACACACACACCACCCACCCACAAACACACAGACACAAACACACCACCCACCCACACACACACACACCACCCACCCACAAACACACAGACACAAACACAACACCCACACACAACACACACACACACACACACACCACACCACACACACACACACACACACACACACACACACATTCACCCACACACACACACACACCACCCGCACAAACACACACACACACACACACACACACACACACACACACACACACACACACACACACACACACACACACACAAACAAACACACACACACACACACACACACCACACACAAACACACACACACACACACACACACACACACACACACACACACACACACACCACACACAAACACACACACACACACACACACACAAATAAACACACACACAAATAAACACACACACCACCCAAACAGACACAAACACAAACACACACACACACACACACACCACCCACACACATCCACAGACACGCACACATGCACATACGTCCGCATGCACAAACACATGCATGCACCCACACCCACACACAGACACACACGCATGCAAACAAAGACACACATACATGCATGTACGCACACATGCACGCACACAAACATCATGGTAAAAATGGATGAAACTACCTTAATTCATATAATTAACTTGAACAAAGATAATAATGTATTTTCATGTAATAAGAAAGCATTATCATAGTTTATGAATGTTTTGTCTGCATTGATCACAACAATGGTATTACTGTCATTATGAATAATAATAAATAAGTTAAAGTTATTGTTTTAGATGAGTCATTTCATTCACAAAGTAAAGGACCACCATTCAAAGTGAACAATGCAAGAATGAAGTAAAGTACACATACACAAGAATGCACGATCACACAAATATACATACACTCATATGTATATACTCTCTCTTTCACACCACACACACACACACACACACACACACACACACACACACACACACACACACACACACACACACCCGAATGCATGAATACACGTGCACACACACACCCACCCACCACACACACACACACACACATACATACAGACACACACAGGAATGCATGAATACACAAGTACACAAACACACTCATATGTACATACTCTCTCTCTCTCCCTCTCTCTCACACACACACACACACACACACACACACACACACACACACACACACACACACACACACACACACACACACACACACAGATCTTTTGAGATTCACTTCTTCAGCGCCGTCTAAAAACCCTTTTCTTTATCACATTAAAAAGCATCACCTGCACATTTATCTGTCCCTTTAGCAAAATCTGTAGTTATCACTACATACACAATCATTCATAAACCTTTTCTTTTTCTGTACATGAAGTACCAATGTTCCAAAAATAGAACAGTTCAACGGTACCAACTAAGAACACAGAGAAATCCTTTACTAAAATCCTCCTAAATGTCTTAAAAACGTCCCAAAAATAAAATGTCTCTGTTCTTAGACGACACTCAATCTAAACACAAAACTGAATGTCCTTTCAAAGACATATATTTAAGGCTACGTCACTTTATGTCATAACACACAATTTTTTACTTCTGGTATAAATATAATGGACTATGTTTTGCACCCTACGACAGGAAGTGACACTACCTCGAATTTGTTACAGACGGTTAAGAACTACCTTCTTTTGTGTTGTCCGAATCGGACGATTTTAGATGTTTTAAGATCAACAAGGAGCCAGAGGAGTTTTATTTTCTCGGAATATTACCGTACCAACACTATTATATCTTGCAAAAAGGCATAAAATAATATTTTAAAAGAATGAAAGAAAGAAAAAGGAATCTATATATATATATATCCCTGCATGAATAACAGAGAGAAGCACACACAAGCCTTTTATCAGAATAGTTAATCTTCAGATGAGTAAAACCGCAGCCATGTTGGAAACACTGCTGGTTGAAGGATGGAAAACACTCACAAATAGTTTTTACCCTTTGCACTGGATACACAGAACAGTAATAAAATAGACAAGATTCCTCAAAACTGACAAGCAGTCATACAGGTAAACTACCAAAATGTGTGATGCCTGTGCACAAAGCCCGACAGACAGACGAATATACACATAGGCGCACACATGCGCGCACACGCGCACACACACACAAGCGCGGACAGCTCTGCCAGAACGTGAGGATAATGAGCATGAAGCAAAGCCGATTCACAAACATTTGTGGCGTAGCCCTGCCTCAAGTCAACTGTGGTGTCATCAGCTGGACAGAGTTTTGCAGCCAATCGTGTTAACCGGATATTTTAATGTCAGCTTGTGACAACAGCGTTCTGGAAACAGCGAATGGCGAATCGCGCCTGGAGAGGTTTAACAGTCCCGTAGCGTAAAACAGCCTCAGAAAATTGACCTCCTTATGGGGACTGGGTGTTTTCCCCTGATGTTGAATGTAGGATTGAGCTTAAACATTACGCTTTTATTTTGACACATATGGGGTGGAGAAAGGGTGATCTCTCTCACCGGAGCCAAACTCCCACCCTATAGGCTTAGCTTCAGCAGCCCAACCCTCCTCCTACAGGTAACTGCCAAAATAAACACAACAATTAGTTAATCTGGAGGGGACACTCAACCGGCCCTGGCCTGGGCTAGGAGAGGCCCAGCTGGGTGCGAGAGGAAAGGAGAGGGCCGGGTTAATCCGCCAGTACCAGCTGTGGCACCCCCTGATGGACACTCACGATACTGCACCCGTTGAAATGATCCCTTATTTACTTAGTTTATTTAGGAAGTTATCTGTACATGTCCAGCTTTGGCCACTGCCTCGCTAGTTAATTATATCCACCCAACAAGATTCCCTTGATGTTTCTGGATGTTAGCTGAACCGGTAGCATTCTTGTGGAGTTCTGCTGCAGACCGATTCTCAGTTTTCCCATTTTTTGGCTGTCTCCGGAAAAGGCAGGGCTCAGAGCCGCTCCTACACAGGCCTGATTTTCACCGAAGCCACAAAGAGCACGTCACCAGCACCTGTGTACCTCACCGAAAAGGCTGTGCATTTCTGTCCAAACCCCCTCCCCCCCGCGGCAAGAAAACGAACAATAAAACATCTGGATAAAAATGACATCAAAACTCTCTCTCAGAGCGCTCGCTGAAAGTGCTCCATGTCGCCGGTATATTTCGCCTTCAGAAGGAAAACGCGGGGATAGTTTTGTTCGGCCACACACCACTCCGGGTGACTCGATGTTCAGCTGTCGTTAATAAATACATTAATAAATTACAGCAGTCGCAATATGAATAACAAAGAAAAATCTAAAGATAATAATAACAACAATAATAAAAACACAGAGGGATTCAGGAAGGACAATTCATTGTTTCGACGCACAAACCCCCCGTAATCTTCTCCTTTTATTCTCCTGCATTTTCCACCATCGCCATGTGAGAAGAAGAGAGGCGCATCAGTCCAGATTCTGGATCTCGTTTCACCATCGCCCTCTTCTCATTCACGGGAGCGCTGTTATTCCCGCAGCGGACGGCTGCATGGAATCCGCTCAGCCTCCCCGGCGGCCCCCGGGGTGAGGCCTGAAAACATGGCTTGGGCTCACTCGCTGTCCGCTCCTCGGTTTTAAAGAGCAAGAGTGGCTGGCCTCACTGACTCCAGCATCAACCCCCCCACCCCCCTCTCTTCCCCGTGCCCCTCTGGACCCGCCCTGTCTCACCTGTGGCCAGGTGCTGGGCGGAGTCCTGTCCCCTGAGCGCTTTAACGAGAGGAAACAGTGAAGGCAAACAAAGAGTACAAAACATTTCATAAAAAATAAAATCAATAGTCATTATTAAAAGTAAGAATAATTAAAAAAATATTGACACATGAAAGTGTTGCAAATGGGGTTATGTGGGGGGGGGGGGGGGGTTAGTTTATTTGGGATGTGGAAGCAGCGGCTAGGACAGATAAAGGAGGAGGGGAGTTGCCGTGGTTACTCCTGCTCTCCTCTTCAGAATCTGTGGAGAGAGAGAGATATGGCACCTTTAGACATGTGCCCCACCCCCAGGATCCAGGAAATATTGGGGTTTGGGGCCAGAGTGGGTGAGTGGAGGGTCGAACACAAAGGCTTTTTCATCTGTGAGGATGCACAGCTATCGAAGAGCATCAAACAAAACACTGTTTCATCCATTTTGCTGAGAGAGGCAGGTGAGTATGCTTTTTTGGGGAAAGAGTTTTGGATTTATTTGGGGGGGTTTAGGGGTACGTGGCGGATGGGATTTTAAACTCTGGGATCACAGCACGGTAGCGACATAACACGAGTTTCCACATTTCCACAGGGTGGGTTTTGTCAACATCAAGTGACATTTACTGTCCAAAAGCCTATAGTATAGCACGTTATAACACATTCATTAAAATGTTGTGACAGCATTATAAGCAACTGTTCAATGGTACCAATGAAAACTGTCATGAAAACTTTTTTGTGTGAAATACTATTCACAGATGTGACACAACACATGATGTCACTTCAATTATGAATATGAGACAATGAAGGAATTATGTGTGCTTCATGAAGGCTTCATGCTTCATTTTTGTGCCCTAGTGCAAGGATGGACAAGGAGGGCCATATCTGTTTCTGGATTTCATGCCAACCTCTGCTCTTAATTATTTAATTAGCCTGATCCTTTGTGTAAACTAAAATGATCTCTGACAATTTAGCTCCATTTCTTGAAAAGCTCACGAATGGCAGCTGAAGACTGTTCTTGTGTCCCTATATGAAACGTTTTACTGTGGGCTAATGAATGAACCAACGTTGGTGTATGCAGATAATTCGCTAATATGAGCCAGGGTAATTGGTGGAAACAAAAACCTGTTTATACACCGGACAGATGCAAGCAACCCTGAAAATTGAAAGGGTCATGGTTCCGTGAGCCCAAGCTGGTATGGTCTGTTTGTAAAATTCTCAGATGCTTTTTTTCACATTTTGAAACCACGGTGAGAAAATGAAAGGGCAAAAGAAAATTGGGTTTGACGTGATTCTGCTGGAGAGAGTTTTAGTATTTGGAAATCCATGCGGGGGGGGTCTCCTTCTTATAGTGGGGCACGGCCTCGACTATGCGACTGGAAACTTGTGTGATGTCATGGCGGGAGGGGCGGGGGTGGGGGGGAATGCGGTTTACCGTCCGCCATCTTTCTCTCACTGTCGTTGCTCTCAGGTGACTCTGCCTCTTCTGACACTTCTCCTGGAATTCAAACGAAATTAAAGAGAGGAAAACCACTGAAAGATCCTGAAAGAAATACCTCCAAACAAAAATAAACAAACAAACAAACAAATGAACGAAACCACTCAAGCCAGTCAGGCAAATGCAAGGATCCCCTTAAATTAAGGTTGCATTAATAACACAACACATAAAGGGAATTGGGCTGCCATAACGACAGAACAATCGTCCATGTTTTGCTTGCGTTAATGATCACAGGAAATGACAGTAGTGGGTGATTATAGTTCTTAGTGAAGGCAGAGTGTTGGTTCATGAACCACAAAGTGGGTGGAGCTTCCCCGTGCTGCTGACCACTCAGAGCTTAGAACTAGCCATGACATCACGCAAGAAGTGAAGAGTGTTTTGATAGGTTCGCGAGAATCGGTGATGGACAGAATGTGGTAGCCCCGCCCCTTTCAGCTGTTCACGGGGCTGTCCTCCCCTATCACTTCTAATTAAACATATTTCAATATGTGCAAAACAGAGTGTAATGAGAGTAAGAGTACCCGTTTTCCTCAGTAGGAGCCACCCTTCAGACACTAGGCTCTTCATTAGGTTTTATCAGCACAATAGAGATTATCGTGAGTGAAAAGATCCCCCCCCACACACAGAAACAAATCACGCACAGGCCTTAATAATTTGGACTTTCCTGAACACCAACCCCCTGCATGGAGTTTTTAAAAAGGAGAAATATACAGTGCATTGTATATTTTAACCCTCCTTTTCAGAAAATTAATAAAAAAGACATTTCAGAATAAATAATTGAAGTGATAAAAATATGATTCATACACTGCAACCCCCCTATACAGACACACGCACACGCACACGCACACGCACACGCACACACGTACACATGTACACACACACACGCACGTGAGTGAGTGAGTGAGTGAGTGAGTGAGTGAGTGGGTGAGTGAGCACGTACATATAAAAACCTGCAACCTGTTATTCTGCAACTTGATTATTTCCATTTACCCCCCTGCAGAATGCAGAATCAAGTTAACCATGATAAAAACATGACTGCCCCCTTTCCTGTAACCCCTGCCCAGAAAGGGCGCAGACACAGAACCCACTTTCCTATCCTCTGTGAGGCAGCTGAGAGAGCGGTCCACATCCCCACAGCGCATTGTAGGAGAAGTGGGTGTATTGTTCTGATCTGTGCAGGGTACACTGAAATAAGAGTGGGTGGGCCGAGGCTGTGAGATGCAGCCTTACCGTTGTGCACCTGCCGGCTGGCCTCGGTGTCGCCCGTGTTCTCGGTCGCCTTGGCGTCTCCGTCGGGCTGGGTGGATTCAGGCAGTGGCCCAGGCACCCCTCCGGGGTCCTTGTCCCCCTCCTCTACTTTGGGCTGCTGTGCGACGGGGTCCTTCTGTCCCTCTTCGGCCTGACTCGGCTCGGCCTGCTTTTCGTCCAGCACCGCTGGCTGTGCCCCCTTCTCCTCTCCTCCGTCTTGTGCCTCCTGCTCCTCCGCCTCTTTTTTGGCCTTCTCCTCCAGGTCTTAGGGGAAAACACCAATTGTTAGACACAGGGCCTCTCACCCTGATTCATTATCCTAATACACAGGGCCTCTCACCCTGATTCATTATCCTAATACACAGGGCCTCTCACCCTGATTCATTATTCTAATACACAGGGCCTCTCACCCTGATTCATTATCCTAATACACAGGGCCTCTCACCCTGATTCATTATCCTAATACACAGGGCCTCTCACCCTGATTCCTTATTCTAATACACAGGGCCTCTCACCCTGATTCATTATCCTAATACACAGGGCCGCTCACCTGATTCCTTATTCTAATACACAGGGCTGCTCACCTGATTATGTATTCTAATACACAGGGCCTCATACCCGTAACTTTCTCAAATACACAAGACCTTTTACCCGCTTCCTTATTTAAATGCACAAGGCCTCTCACCCTGATGTTATTGTAATAAAGAGCAATACGGTTGTAATAATTAGACATTTTCATGCGCCCCCCCACCCACCTTTGGCATATTTGTGCTAATTTAATGATTTGGTTCCATTGTACCTGTCCTCTGATATACTGATAGAATACCTCATGCAGCAGCAGACCTCATAACAATGTCACGATGTGTGCAGAGGTGTCACCTACATCTCAGAGACTAAAGGGCAGCTGCCACTGCCCCGTCCGATCAAAGTTCTGCTCAGGTCACAGTCTAACTCACAGATCAAAGTGTAGCATTGATTTATGTATATAAATGTAACATATTCAACAGAAGGGAGAGAAAGACAAATGTAGCGGTGCAGCTCCAGTACGTGGAGTTAACACGTGAGCGTCCACTACAGAATGTGACATCGATAAGAGTGTGATTAGTTCCCAGAATTAGGGACCTGAGTCTTTAGCTCGGTGGGATAAATCACTCTCTTGTCGTGTTGAGATCCTCGGTTCGAAACTCGCTGCAGGCAGAACCAACTCCGTTACGCTGAGATACAAATAACTCAAATAAAACACTAAAAAATGTGCACTGGAAATACTGATTTAGCATGGCCTGCAGGGTGTGTGTGCACACACACACACACTCACTCACTCATACACACACACACACAAACATATACACACACACGCACACACACACACACACATACACACATACACACACATACGCAAATGTACACACACACACACACTCACTCACTCACACACACACAAACATAGACACACGGCCTCCTGCGTGGTCCAGTGGTTACAACGTCCGACGCTGGCCACGGAGACCGGGGTTCAATTCCAAGTGTCGGCTTTGGCCGGGAGTGCCACCAGGGGGCGGCGATTGGCTGTCCGCCCCAGGGAGGGGGGAGGGAAGCCGACGTGACGTTCGCTGCGTATAAGAGTGGCCCTGTAAGTACCGGGGTTCGGTCGACGGCTGGGCGAGTGACGTCTCGGAAGAGGCGTCACTTCGCTCTCGTCACTACCGGTCGCAGGACTACAGCAGCGAACTCACATTACTAGGGGGAGATTGACGTAAAAATAGCGGGTCTAATTGGCTACCAAATTGGGAGAAAATGGGATAAAATCTGAAACAAATTTAAAAAAACAAAAACAAACATAGACACACACACACACACATAAAGCACCGTAGTTACCTACATACGTACTATCCATCAGTAATAACTGACAGCAGTGCTGTGTTTATGTAACGGAGTTGGTACAATTTCTGAATCCATTACCTTGGAGGTGAATGGATTGAGAGAGAGAGATTGAGAGGAAGAGGAAGAGGAAGAGGGAGTAATGTACCTTTGGCCGCCTGGGCTTTCCACTTCTCACGGTTCTGGTGCACCTCTTCATTCCAGGAGGCCTTGAAGCTCCTGAAGTCGACGCTGTGCAGGGAGCAGTGGAGTGACGTGCTGCCCTCGGACCCTGTGCTCTTTACACCGGAGCGCTTCCCATCCGGTGGAGTAATACTGTTCAGACTGAGTCACAGAGTCACACACGGAGAGAGTCACACACTGAGAGAGTCACACAGAGAGAGAGTCACACAGAGAGAGTCACACACTGAGAGAGTCACAGAGAGAGAGAGAGTCACACACTGAGAGAGTCACAGAGAGAGAGAGTCACAGAGAGAGTCACACACTGAGAGAGTCACAGAGAGAGAGTCACACACTCACAGAGAGAGAGTCACACACTGAGAGAGTCACACATTAAGGGAGAGAGTCACATACACAGAGTCAGGCATTGAGAGAGTCATAACCACAGTTCCACACTGAGAGTCACACACACAGAGTCCCACACTGCAATAAGAGAGTCACACAGTCATACACACAGTTACACACTGAGGGAGTCATGCATATAGAGTTATGCATTAAGGGGGAGAGTCATATACACAGTCACTGAGAGAGTGTTATTTTGTTCTTGCAGCCTGTGGTCTCTGTATGGGTTGTTCTAAATTACAGGTGCAGTTGTGGGACAGGATCTCACAGCCTCCCCTGGGAGCTGAATTCTCAGCCAAACAAACAGACTGTTCAAATGAACACCTGGGACCACAGAAGTGTGCAGCCCGAGGAACGAGACGCAGTCCAGTAAACGCCCCCTACGCGGGGTGGTGATGAAAAACAAAAGGTACTGTCTGTTAAAATCACTGCTCGTTCTGCACAGCGGAGTGAGTGTTTCTGTCGCCCTCGACTTGTGAATATTTTATGAAAGTGCAGTGTTTTATTTTATTGAGACGGGGAGGTTTTGGTGAGTCGTGAGACAGAGGGCCCATGGAGCGTGCAGGCTGGGTGATGCCAGCAGAGTGGCAGCCCCTCCCCCACTGCACAGCAGAGTAGCCCCCACATACAATCTCCCCCTGATATCAAGAACAACACGGCTCAAGAAAACAATGCAAGCAAAAAAGATTACAGGTGCTCATGGCCTGAGGACCCAGGAGGAGGAGAAGAGTATTATGTGTGTGTGTGTGTGTGTGTGTGTGTGTGTGTGTGTGTATGTGTTTGTGATTGTGTGTATTTGGAGTGTTGCGGGGTGTGTGTGTGCGTGTGTGTATGTGTGTGTGGGGCAGTGTGGGCAGCAGTGTAGTATGATAGTTTGGGAACTGGGCTTATAACTGAGAGGGTGCAGGTTTGATTTCAAAGGTACAGTGGGCACTGCCCTTGAGCAAGGGTACTTAACCCAAATTGCTTCAGTGAAATATCCACCTGCATGAATGGATTGCATGTAAAGAAATGTAAACTGCACAAGTGGCTGATGGGCTTTAGACTTTAGCATCTGACCAGTTAACCCCCTGGAGCAGGACTCTGGGGTGCAGCTCCACCGTAATGCAGACATCCCCAAATGCCTGGCCATTAGAGCGCTTTCCACTTTATCAAACTGCAGCAGACGATCCGCGAATAAATCACCCAGCTCCATAATCATGCTCTCCCTCCCCTCCAGAGAGAGGCTCTGACCGCCCTCTGTCTGCTCCCTCTCCTCCAATTTAAAAAGGGATAAAACATTTTTTTTAATAGCTGTCTGATTAACCCTGAAGCACTGTGGCGGAGAGAAGGGGGTTGGGGAGACGTTGTGGATAAGTTGCAGAGACGTTAAAGAAAAAAGCTGTAATGCACCTCCAGGATGAGATGTTGTAATTGTTTATTTCTCTCGACACATCTCTGGAGTTAATTTAGTGACATTAATTTAATGATGCTAAAGAAGGAAGACTAAAAGCAGACAAACAAGCCACCCCCCACCCCCCCTCCACTCCTGTCGTTCAGGTGGAAATACAAAGAGAGAGAGAGAGAGAAATAAACAGAGAGGTAGAAAAAGAGAGAGAGAGAGCAAGCAAGGCAGGTAATCGAGGAGGCTGGCTCGGGGGCTCATTCAATGATATGAAAATAATTATGGTTATTATAATGATTGAGTGATGCATGTTTTCCTGACGTGCAGCTGATGCAGGTGTTCAGACTGCTATACTGGAACCTCAAGGTTATGAACATTGTTCACTGAATACGGCATGTTGTTAGCTGGGGATAAATCACACAGCTCAAACTGGGGAGAGACTCGAGACTAGACCAGAGACTCGAGACTAGACCAGAAGACTGCACTGCATATACTGGGGCAACAAGGGGAACCTTTGTGATACTGAACATAGAAACCACGGGAATCATATTATATAAGAACGGTTATAAATTATTCAGAAACTTCATTATGAATAATGAACAGATATCTTGGCATTTTGATTATTCGATTTTTAGATTTATTTAGTTTTAGATTTTTTCCCCCCGTTTTTCTCCCAATTTGGTAGCCAATTATACCCTCTATTTCTTTTAGATTTTACCCTCCCCCACGAACTCACCGCCCGCCTCCGCGGGATGTGAGGATGTGGATGTCTGATGAGGTGGGGGGTGCTCACCTGGATCGCGGAACACTGCCAGGTCTGAGCGGGAGGCCTCATCGATGAGTGGTGTCACAATCTTCTCTGTCATGTCCGTCAGGACGGTGAACGTCGGCTCCACGATAAAATCAATGAAACCTGGAGTGCAGAGAAACATGTCACGCTCCTGAAGCCTCTGCAGTGCCCCCTGCTGCACTGGCAGTCTCTCTGCAGGAGTGCGGGGGGGGGGGTGGGGGGGGGGGGGCACTCACCGATCTGCGACTGGGCCACCATGGTTGACTTGCGGTCACACAGAGGAGAGAAAGGCAAACCCAGATCTGATTCTTTATCCCCCTACAAACACAGAGAACAGACTGTGAGCTGGTCTGTGAACCCACTTAACTGATAACAAATGCACGCACGCGCACACACACACACACACACACACACACAGGTGCCATTACTTTACTTTCCTCATTTTTACTCTTAATCTTAATGACGCCATTAAGTTTTCACATCTCTTTATTTTTACATTTTTTTACTCCCACTCTCCTCACTTCATTTGAATGCAACACCCCTGGGCCTTCGAGCCCCTCCCACTCGGTCGTAACCACTGGAGACGTGATGGACTGCTTCTCAGTCCTGGCAGGCAATCAGGACTGAGAAGCATTTAAATCATAAATTAATTTTATTTCCCTCTGCGTATGGCCCCTTGATGCCCCGTCGTGGTATTATGATAATTAAGCTTTCTGGGTTTTATTAGCTATAACCTGGCCGGGGATTGTTCAAAATGGCAGTGCATATATAAAAAAAAAACAAAAAAAACATATAACATTACCAGTTCTGCAAGCTCGTTAATTGTCCCTGACATTCCAATTAACATGATTGGTATACCTGTACCTGGAAGTACACAGATTAGATCGTACCATTTCACATCAAGGAATTAAAGCACATTTTTCAGCTTCTGGGCAGAGTAGCTTCGGCGTAACGTGATTCATGAATTGCAAAGAGCAGAATCAATTAGCTCGCAATGGAAGCATCTCCTTGCAGAAAATCGAAGTTAATGGAAACGTGAACTGGCTTTGCTTCTTGCCACTTATGCATTCATTCCAGGGTCAACCCACAGGTCTCCGTTCTCAGCTCGCCAACAAAAGTCTGACCTTTTGCTTTTTCCAAAGAGAAAATGTGAACGTGTATCTCTGACATAAATTGCTGGCATACGGTTTAGCGATATGGCTAATGCACTTTGTGCGATTGTAGAATGAGAGAGTGGTATATGGTATATCAATATGGCTAATACACTGCGTGTGGGTGTAGAATGAGAGGTGGTCTGTGTGCCGTAAGGTACAGGTATAGCTCACCTGTCTGAAGAACTCCTCCAGCAGGGAGGTGGTCCAGCGGTGGTGGAGGTCCCAGTTTTTGGCAGGGTGGCTGATGTCAGCTGTATGCAGTAAGAGAGATAAAGCTTTGGGCTTGTCAATCCTGCAGGAGAGGGGAAAAGAACAGGACTTTATGTGACATTGTTAATAAACGATGAATTCATCAATGAATTGGTACCAATATGTGAAAATAGACCGTCTTAAACCCATTGGTTAACTGTCAACTACAGTTCTGATTGGAGAAATCGATGCATGTGCAAATATGTGTGTGTGTGTCCATTTGTGTTTGGTTAAAAATTCAACAAATTTGCTGCAAGCTTTCGGAGAAAATGAAGAGAGAGGAGAGAAGTCGCATTAGAATTCTGAAACGTTTCTAGGCTCAACTTGATGCTGTCTACCTCTGTGTGTGTGTGTGTGTCTGCCTCAGTGTGCACTCTCTGTGTGTGAGGGAAAGTTTCACTTTCATATCGCATTCTCCATTTACTTCCTGTTTCGTGACAGTGCCGTCTAGTGCTGTTTTTAAATGAACTTGATAGATATTCATGCAGATTCTATTCCTTTTTTAAATGTAACCTCCGCCATCAACCACACGCTCTCCTTCAAAACACGTGATGTCAGCCGCCGCTCCTCACACCTTAGTCTACATACAGTATTAAGCTGCACAGACACAAGTCGGAAGAAGACCCTTCATGTGCAGCTTTATACCGGCAGACTGTGGGTGCCTGATGGTCGAGACACTGTCGAGATTGACGAGACATGGACAACGAGCCCGCATTAATCCCTCCCTCCCCGGGTGACCCTACCACCAATTATGCATCGCCCCATGGGGCTGCTGGTCACAGTCCGCACTGGCACAGTCTGGATTCGATACCACACCGTGGGGCTCATCCACACACTAGAACAGTGCCTTAACAGGATGAGGACCGTGGGGCTCATCCACACACTAGAACAGTGCATTAATAGGATGCAGACCATGGGGCTCATCCACACACTAGAACAGTGCCATAACAGGATGAGCCACCCAACAACCCTGCAGGTTCTCTTCCTGATTCATGGATGCATAATAAACGTGAGACTCCTGAGGGCTGCTGAGTGGCTCATCCTGTTAAGACACTGGGCTCCAGTGGGTGGATGTGCCCCATTGCTTGTGCCAGTACCAACAGTGCCCAGAAGGGCGGCGCATGATTGGCGGCATCTTTCGGCAGGTAGGGAGGGTTTCGGTTGGCGGGACTGTCCTTGCCTTGTTGCGCACCAGTGAGCCCTTTGGTGACTGGGCAGCTCAGCTGGGGGTATTGCGGAGTGAAAATATGTGGTGGCATGTAGAATACACTTTAGAGGAGCACGTGCGCTTGCCTGCACCCCCCTACGGAGCACATTGTAGTAATGAGACAGACCTACAAACACGAAACTGGATACTCTAAACTGGAAGAAAGTAAAATAATGAAAACATGGCTTCTGCAGAGAAGCACAGGCTTCGGAAAGCCTTTTAAATAACATTCATCCCCTCCTCATTCCAAGATAACTATGTCTCTACGCTTTCTCCGCTCCGACATGTACCATTAACAATTCCATCAGAGGCAGTCATAGTGCGGAAACATCCCTACGGTCCAGCCTCCCTCTAGAGCGCTCAAATTCAGTGGAGAAAAGTGATGAACTATCTCATAACTTGATCATTTAAAAACATATATCATGGAAAACTGCCCATAAAGGAAACAGAGACAGACATGTCTGCCGATGAGCGGTGAGCGGAAAGGTCGTTTTGTTGGGGGCGTTTTTCAGAGCCTGAGGTGAATCTGAATTTCTGCAGTGAATAGCCAGCTGTATAAAAGTAATACATTTTGTTGCAAACGAGTGAATTAAATAATGTAGCCATATGACATGTCCCTCCATTTCCACCTAAGCTGATGGGTGGGTGATGGGTGTCATGACTCAAAAAGGCTGCCAGGAAGGGTGATACACATTGGTGGTTGTTGAGGTCAGAGTTCCCTCTTTTACTGTAAAGCGCTTTGAGATCCTGAGAGGAAATATATTATTATGAATAATAACAATAATAATCATCATCATCATCATATATTATTATTATTATATTATTAATAATAATAATAATAATAATAATAATAATAGCCATGCGCTCTATTGCGAGGGTCTGATGGTGCTCTTCAGTGCCCCCTACAGGAGGCCGACTCACCCTTCAGGCTGCTGCAGGAAACTCTTCATCGCCTTGATCTGCTGGAAGTGACAGGACATGTCTGTGGCCAATACCATCTCCACTACCAGGGCCCGCAACTCCCTGTGTGCAGAGGGAGAGGGTTTGGTAAGAAGAGGAACAGAGAGAGAGAGAGAGACAGAGGGAAGGAAAGGGGAGAAGAGGGGAACAGAAAGAGACGGAAAGAGAGAGTGAGAGAGAGAGAGGGAGAGAGAGAGTGAAGAAGAGGACCTCAAAGATGACCCTTCAACTTCAACGTTTGTGACATAGATTCTCTAGACTAACCAGATGGTCAGCTCCGTATTCTTAAAATTGAGAGTTAAATCTGCATTTGAAACTGAAACATTACAATTAGTTGAATCTTATGAGTGTTCACGAAAGGTCGTGACCAAGGGAAATACCGATGCCAGTGTGTTTTCTGTGATTGGGCGCACCTCTTCTGTAACTGTAAGATAGCACCAGAAACTCAGGAGCTGACCGTCTGGTCGCTATAGATAATCTGTGGTGCCTGTGAAACTGATCCACTCCGTCACCATGCCAATGATTATGACACGGGTAGCAGGGGGTGGGGCCAGCGTTCTCACCTCCAGTCGTCCTTGGACAGGTTGTACAGGATGTTCATCTCATCGTCGTCCTGCAGGAGGCGGTAGGCGGCACTCACGTGGTGGTTCTCCAGCACCGCCCGGTCGTTATACAGGATGGCTGTGTCTGACCTGGGAGAGCCCACACCAAAAAGAAACATGAATAAGCTGCAATAGGCTGTCATGACTGGTTATGACAGGTGTTATGTCATACTTATGACAGTGTTATGTAGGCTTTATGGCATGTAGTTGAAGGCTTACCAATAAAATATATTTAAAGATGTAGAGAAGGCAGGCACCTTAAGGTACATACACCTTACATTTAGAGAAAATAAAATGTATGAAGAATTGGTGCCTTTTTATGATACAAAAATGTTTTTAGAAAATATATGGTACATGCATGCAAAATATATGGTAGTCATATTTTGTATTATATTAGAATTTTGTCATATTATAGCGCTTATGTAGGTCACATACACTTTCAATAATATATTAAAGACATATGGTATGTATGCAATACATTTTTGGAAATGAAAAATAATATATATACTGTATATATATGCATTTTTAAATAAATATATATTGTAAGTGCATGTATTGTAAATATTATTTTAGGTATGGGAGGGGAGAAAGAATGAACCCGCTCTGAGGACAAACAGTCATTCTGCTACATTTGCTTTCTTGCAACTTCATATAAAGGGAGTATCTCTAAACGGGTAATCTAAATTGTGAAGATTCCCCCCTCTTCAGTCCAGTCATTTATGGGTTGAGTTCATTCAGGAGGAGAGACATTTACTGTCCTGTGTTCTGTTCCGGCACACGCACCCCTATCATATTCAGCCCACAAAACAGTTTTGCCGAATACACAGCATTTTTTTTTACAAAATTGATTTACAACTTTCTCACAATGTTGTCGACCGGTACAGACCTTTATTTTTCATGAGTATTCCCATTATTTGGTGAGATATATGGCCACAACTTTTTTGGTTTAGAACGGTCCTGTTGGCTTCCACAGTCTACATACTAGCATACAGGCGGATATGTACATGAAAAGGCTGTTAGTCCCGGCAAGAAGAATAATATTGAAAAAATATTCTATATTTATTCTGATCGTTAAAAAAAAGGTGCCAACCAGGTGGTCTAGCGGTTACAACGTTCGACGCTGGCCACTGCGACAGGGGTTCGATTCCACCGGCTGTGCCAGTTTCCACTCTGGCCAGAAGTGCCACTAGGGAGCGGAAATTGGTTGTCCACCCTAGGGTGGGAGGAGGGAAGCCGATGCAAGTTTGCTGCGTATAGGAGTGGCCCTACGGTGACAGCTTGGCAGGTTCCAGATCGGAGGAGGCGGGGCCCAGTCACATGTCACTGTCGGTATTAGGACTACGGCAGTGAACTTGTAAGATATATAAGGGAGTGAGATAGTTGACGTGAAAAATTTGGGTATAAATCGATACTAAAAATGGGGAGAAAAACATCAGAAAAAGAGGTGCTTTGCTTTGAAAGGTGAGCAACGACATTAATTAATATATAATACTGTATAATAATATATGCCATTTAGCAGATGCTTTTATCCAAAGCGACTTACGACTTACGTGAACGCCTACATTTTTCAGTATATGTGGCCCCAATGGGAATCAACCTAAGCATTGCCAACGCCATGCTCTACCTACTGAGCCACACAGAACCACATTATTAATTAATAATAATTAATAAATAATTAATTATATATATGACATAATGTTAAAATAAAAATCCTGAGGCATAATAATGTTGCTATATGGGTTGTGTTGGGGTTTGTTTGGGGACATCTTCATGCTTTTTGGAGAACTCTCATTCATTTTGGCTATGGTGGCTAATGCTAAAGGAAAGCAAAACAAAATAATGGGAATTAATATGCTCGAAAGCAAAACATCCGGACCAATAAAAATAGTAGTCCCGTAGCTCAGTTGGCAGAGCATGACACTGGAAATGCCAAGGTTGCGGGACTACATGTCCCTTTTTGAAAAAGAGTAGGGTGTTAACCCGGTGTCCTAGCCAAATTTCCAACCAAGAAAATAAATATATATGCTGTATACATACATGGAATTCATTCATTCCCTCCCTCCTCGCCTCTCCTCTGTGTATCTGATGTGTAGTGAGCTTGTACTGGCGCACTATGGCTGCCGTCGCGTTCACCCAGGTAGGTGCTGCACATTGGGGGTGGTTGTGATGAGTTGGCCCTATCATTGTAAAGTGCTTTGGGTTCCTTGGGAAAAAAGTGCTATGTAAGTGCATAAGTCAGGCCTCCCGCGTGGTCCAGTGGTTACAATGTTCGACACTGGCCACGGAGCCCAGGTTCAATTCCCCGTCCCGCCAGAGTCGGCTCTGGCCGGGAGTGCCAGCGGGGCGGCAATTGGCTGTCCGCCCCTGGGAGGGCGGAGGGAAGCAGACACATACAGTACGCTGTGCACAGGAGTGGTTCTGGGGTACTGGAATCACAATTGACGGCACGACGAGTGTTGCAGCGCTACGCCCTTGTCACTGCCGGTCACAGAACTACGGCAGCGAACTATAGGGGTAAGGGGGATTGAACTAAGCACACGGGTAATTGGCTACCAAATTGGGTGAAATCGGAAAATAAAATAATATTTAAAAAAATGTGTGCATAAGTCGGAAATCATTTGTGGGGGGAAAAAAAAACCTTTAGAGTACCCCTTTAGGCATTGGTGGACAGACAACATTACCTGGTCTGGATGTGAAAGTTGTTTGTGGTCCCTGTGTGCTCATAGTCATGGACGGCAGCGGCAAAGATCATGGCGAAAATCTCCAGCTCCGTCAGCCAGTGCTGTAATGAGGCATGGGAAAGAGAAGAGGAGGAGAAGGGCAAGAAAAGAGAAGACATGAGACGAGAAGAGTAGAAGTGAATCTTGCGATGCCAAATCACCAAAGAGATCACCGATCACCAAATATCTGGTCAGCAGTGTTTGGGGCGGGGGGGGGTCAATTCCATTTCAATTCAGCCAATGCAAGAAAGCACAGACACACACACACACACACACACACGTGCACTCACACACAAACACACACGCAAGCAAATGCACTCACACACAAATACACACGCACACACACATGCACAAACACACACACACGTGCACTCACACAAACACACACACGCACGCACACATGCACAAAACACACACACACACACACACGTACATAAGGCACCGTCCCCATTCTTACAGAGAGGGCTAAAGGTTCATATATCACACATAGCAAGCGATCTCTATGTCACTCTGCCATGAGTGAAATAACAAAGCTGTCCATAAAAAGATGTTGAGACAGGATAAATGATGCTTTATAATAGAAGCGGCGTGTACTCTATGGTGCTGATGATACTGTGTGTGTGTGGGGGTATTAACCGGTGCAATTACGAGAGGTATCGATTGAGTTATGGGAGCAAATCGATGCTTTCCTGAGTTCCATTGGTATTAAGTTTTTATGAACGTCCGAACTGATGTGATAAGACGAGAGAATAATTGATCTTGCTCTCTCTGTCCATATGGCGGGAGACCTTGGGCCGTAATTCGATTATGTCTGAAGGCTCGGCTCAGTTTAACATGTTGTGGCAACAAGCTGTTGCCGTAATGTTCTCTCTGCGATGATATAAGGGCGCGGTTTTTTGTGATGCAGTTATGGCAGAAGGGGAGAGAGCGTAGCCAAGCTCCATGTTGCACACCTGAGGTACTGTATGATTCATGTTCATGTGTCCATTACTAAATGAAACCTCCTTAAACAAGCCTATCTGCAACAACCTCTTCGAAATGTGATTCCTTCATTATTCTTTCCTCTCATACCTCAACAAAACACCCAGGGACTTTTTGATGATTTGTAAAAAATATATTATTTTATTATTATTCTATATTATTTATAAATAATATATATATATATATATATATATAATGAATAATATTATATATACATATATATATATGCATAGAGAGAGAGAATGTATAATATTATTTATTAATTCATTTATCTTACTTGTCAGCATGTACAGTCCCACTGGAACTGTTTTAAATGTGTTGCTAATTTAACCAGACACAATCTTTCTTTATTAATTTTCTTTGATATGACATTTACATAACATAACATAACATAACATTTGCTGTAATTGTCTGGTCTATGCGCGAGTCAAACTGAATTACCGGGTCTGCTGTAATAATTCTTGTGCGCCATAGAAACAAACTATCAGGTGTTAAATCTATTTAAATCACCTTTCATTCTAAATGAATGGACTCGTATTTCATTGGAATCTCTAAACTCTTATGAAAAACATAACAGTGACGATTTTTTTTTCATGAATGTGAAAGGAAAGATTTTCTGCCACATGATACGGAGAGGTCATTCAGAGACAGCATGTTCTGTCTTATAGGCATTGGTCACAAACGCCATACACCTGAAACAATGAAAATCAGACTGTAAAGTTGGACTTAACTTAGACTCTGAGCGTTAAGCGGTCTGGTTCTGGGGACGCATGCAACATGATGCCTTTTAAAACATTCCTACAAATTTTTAACTGATCTATATATATATATATATCTCATCTCATCTCATCTGATCTTCAGCTGCTTATTCCCAGTTAGGGTCGCGGGGGGTCTGGAGCCTATCCCAGCATGCATTGGGGCGAGAGGCAGGAATACACCCTGGACAGGTCGCCAATCCATCGCAGGGCACTACATACACCATTCACTCACACACTCATACCTACGGGCAATTTAGACTCTCCAATTAGCCTAACGTGCATGTCTTTGGACTGTGGGAAGAAACCGGAGTACCCGGAGGAAACCCACGCGGACACGGGGAGAACATGCAAACTCCACACAGAAAGGCCCCCGGCCTGGATTCTAACCCGAGACCTTCTTGCTGTGAGGCGACAGTGCTATCCATTGCCTTACATATATATATATATATATATTTTTTTTTTTTTTCTCCAAACTTGGAATGCCTGATTGTATTCGTAGGCTCAACTCGTCATCGTGTAATTCCACGTAAATTCGGGAGAGCAGAACAAGCGTGCGCTGTCCTCCCAAGTGCATTTCGTGACCCTTCAAACTAAATGCATCACTCGTTTAATGACGGGGATGGCAAAACTGACTTCACCGGGAACAGTCTCCCGATCGATTAGCAGTCGTGGAGTATGACGAGGCGGTCATGGTTCCTGGAGGTTCGTTTCAACTCTCGGGCTGATGCGTGTTCCGTCTTTCAGTTACCTTTCAAACGGTTCCGTGAGTGGTTGAAGTTACAGTCAGCGCCGGAAGTTACAGCGAAGTCTACACTGAGCCTGCGCAGAATCCGACTGAGATTTTCTTCACTGGGGGTGGGGGTGTGTGTATGGGGCGCAGGCGAGACCCACCACCATGCCGGTCTTCAGCAGGAGGTAGTGCACGGTCTGGGTCACGTCAGCGGCGTGCATGAGGTTGTGGTATGGGTTCTTGTGCTTGCTGTAGCCCACCTCCAGGGCCTCCACAAACGACACCAGTGCAGAGATGGGGATCTGCAGGAGACACGGACCAATCAGCCTGCTGCCTGAGCATTCAGGGAAATGAGCTTATATTTCATTTTTTTATATATAGAATTTTATTTTTGATATTCCCTTCACAATTAACTGCTGAAATAAAGGTAACAGCTGAGAAAGTGAAGGATCCTTTAAACAGGTGCAGTACCGCGAGTGTCCATCGGGCCAGTACCAGCGGATAGGCCCGGCTCCCCCATTTCGAACCAGCCCCCTGCCCCCACTCGACTGGGACCCCCCTAGCCCGGGCCAGGGCCGTTTGAGTGTCCCCTCAGATCACCAAAGTGGTGCCTTTATTTTGGCCGTTACCTGTATATCAATATCAAATATCTGCATACAGTATCTTTATACAGAGTACGGACATCCAACATAACATACAGGACCAACAGACAGAAAAGACACCTAACATACAATACACCCAACACAACATTACAATCCGGAACAGGATTTGTGATACTGGAACAGGATTAAATTAATGTTATCTAAATTTAGTTCTTTAGTTATCTGACTCCAGTTATTTTATCTGACTCCAGTTAATATAAACCTTTCTCTCTGTTAACAGTTACTTATAGAATGTCATAGAATGCAAATGAGCAATTATAGTTTCTTAGCCCACGTAGTGTGGCTCTATACGTGTTGCTATCTCTATATGCAATGCGGACGTGCCTTTGGCCTGTGTATTGCCTACCAAAAATACAATTGTGTATCTTGCAAGAGTGTACTACGAAGTGTACCTACCCAAAGTTCTATGTGTGTGTGCTGTTAACAGTAACCTTAAAACCACAATGTGTAACTGCAGTAGATAAGATCAATGAGAAATGCTGACTTATGAATATGTTTATTAACCGGAATTCCAACAATGGTTACACAGACGTTAAATAGAAGTTGAATAATACAACTGCAGAATGTCAAAACGGCTATACACGAATGTCGCGCAGGAGGTCGTATAAACAAATCTCCTGAAAGCATACTACTATTTCCCCTATGTCCCCACACATCCAAGGAAATCCTAAAACACCAAATAAGGTCACAATCACCGAAAAACGGCACTACTCGCTGCGCTACTTCTGTACGCGTATCACACTGCATTCATTATTATTTTCACAGATGGCCGCTGACGTGTAGGTCATTTGCATTTCCCACCGTTCACTTTTGAACAGTGTTCTGAGATCTTTATTAAGCGCCCACTGTACCACATCATCAGCGACACCAACCCATTGCTCATGACATCAGCTTTCCAACAACACCAAACATGATTACACTGTATATGTACATGATTAAGTTACAGTATACCATATTCAATTCAGTGATTGGGTCAACAGTCCTGAGAACAGCCCCCTCCATGTCCTATTTCACCAGAGTCAGCAGGACTGCTTTTACTAGTGTGGGGATTGTAAGGCATTTGGCGCAATACCACTGTTTACACATCTCACCGGCTGGCTCCTTGCCGGCACCGTAAACATAGTTCGCATTCTTTTCGGTTATTTCAGGGAATGGTTCTGTGAACCACCCTACATATATATATATATATATATATATATACACAGTACATCAGACCTGGGTTATGTATTTAAAATACCTTAACTCTTTAGAGTTAAAAACACTGCTGCAGATCCATGAGAATTTTCACCTAGACATGCTACTCACCAAAACGTATACTGATACAAAAGAAGACATTTGTTCTGAAATGTTCTATTCGTGAAAATCTATTTTTTTCTTTTAAAATTGTCAGTAATCTGCAGGAATTTCACTGGTGTCTAAAGGCTTAACATATTTCAAATAAAGTATTTGACCCAGGTCCTGGTCTATATCTATACTTTATCACCAAGACCAAGACCTTTACGAGTGCTCTCCAACATATCTAAAAGTTATTGGATTTGATGACAAGACAATGCATGTGTGAGGAAGGGAACATCTTCCTGGTGCTCACCTTGAAGCGGTTGATCAGGTCGTATCGCGTGAGCAGCTCATAGAATATGAATTTAAGTGCGTGGTCTCCGCTGGCGTCGTTCAGGGCAAACACGTCAAAGGACCACATGTCCACATTCTGAAAGGGGAGGAAGAACATAAGAACAAAATGTACTAAAACAATTATAAAATAAGTGGGGGTGTACATTTGACTGGGACAATGCATTTTAATTGGCATCTGTAGTCCATGCACAGGTAAAAAGAACAAAAACACAGTACACAGTGTGGTTATATGCATTGTCTCAGCACACACAACAGTTCACCATTTACAGCACACAGTACACCCTGTTAAGCAATTGACAATTTTTTGTTGCCGAAATTTTTTACAATGTTAAAATGTTTACAGTAGAATTTGTTTACAGTAGATAAACAATTTGCTTTATTAATATGTATATAATATATTTTGTAGTGACTATTATTTAATGTGTAGGGGTCTGTGGTACAGTATTTCTTGAGATATGTGTGAAAGAGTGAGAAATAAAGAGAGTTTAAGTATTGTTGATGTGTGTGTATGTGAGAGAGCTAGTTAGTGACAAAGACAGAGAGACAGAGAGAATTTTGAATGTAACTTTATTGATATGGTTGCACAAACAGCCATACCTCAATTTAGATCCTCAGCACAAGTTGATTGGTGTCTGAAACATGGCACAAATCTCCATCTTCACATTTGATGGTAAAGTCAGCCAGGCTATCAGTAAACAAGGTAAACGTAAAGGTCGGCAAACTCAACATCTGAGCGGGCTTTGACTAACCCCACCATCGTTTTTTTCCGGATCAATTGCCCCAGAGCCTGATATCTTATTCTTCCTTATTTTCTAGCGCCCCCTCAGAGAGGAGTCTGGCCCAAACAACTCAGTCCACATACACACTCTGAACCCCGTTAGTGAAGCCAAGTTTGTGGAAAGAGAGAAAAGAGAGAGAAAGAGAGATTGTGCTATTGTTAAGTGTGTGTGTGTGTGTGTGTGTGTGTGTGTGTGTGTGTGTGTGTGTGAGAGTGAGAGAAAGCCAGAGAGAGACATTAAATGTTATTGAGAGATATACTGTATATGAGAAGGGTGTAGCATTTATGATATGTTTATTTATTCCCCACAGCTGGTGATGAATGAGCCCTCTGTACTGCATTGCCATACATCACCCCCTGCACTCAAACCAAGCCTAAAGCTGATCCCTCCTTTCGATTCACAGACCCTGGAGCAAGAAGAGTCACAAAATGAACTCCAGTAACAATGAACAGCCAGCGCAAAAAGGCCTGGAGGTATTTCTCTCTTCCCCCCACTCTCTCTCTCTCTCTCTCTCTCTCTCTCTCTCTCTCTCTCTCTCTCTCTCTCTCTCTCTCTCTCTCTCCCTCTCTGTCTGGTCTTCTCTCTGTATCTCTCTCTTTCTCTCCCATTCCTTCTCTCTCTCTTTGTCTCTCTGAAGCAAAGTTCTTGATATATGTTTGAAACTGATATGGCACCGGGTGGATTTCAATCATCACACATTAAAGATTTAAATCTTTAGATTGGACGTTTGGTGCCAGCTTTTAGTGTTTTTTTGAGGCCTTCACTGAAGGCTTAGAGGACCTGGATAGCTCTCCTTTGGTCTAATTCAATATCACAAAACCTAATGACTGTTTCCTCTGAGTGAACATGGAAATTAAGACATCTGTCAAGTGTCAGGGATGGAGTAAGTCTCCCTTTAAAAAAATAACTTCTGCAGCAAGCTCAAATTCCCTTAAAACACCTGCTGGGACAGGAGACCTCCTGGACAAGGAGTGGCCAAGAAATCACACGATTGGACAAGAGTAAGAAAGCACTAGACAGGATTGGACAAGGCTGGGAAGGAATTAATTTGATTGGGCGACAGAACTGGAATGGATTTAACATTTGACATGGCTGGATGAGAATGGAATTAGACGGAAATGGAAGGGCACTGGGCAGGATTGGATGGGACTGCGCATCCTCAGGAGGGCTTGCTGAGTGTGTTGTTGGTGTTTTGTGAGATGGGTTGACCCAGCTCACTGAGCAGGGCAGGAATCAGGCCTCTGATTTAATGCCTGCCTTGATTTAATGTGTGTGTGTGTGTGTGTGTGTGTGTGTGTGTGTATGTGACAGAGAGAGCGTGAGTGTGTCTGTATGAAAGAGCCTGAGTGTGTGTGTGTGTGTGTGTGTGTGTGTGTGTGTGTGTGTGTGCGCGTGTCTGTGTTTGTGTGTGTGATGGCGTGTGTGTGTGTTTGTGTGTGCATATATGTGTTTGTGTGTGTGATGATGTGTGTGTGTGTTTGAGTGTGATGTGTTTGTGTGTGTGTGTGTGTGTGTGCGTGTGCGTGTATGTGTGTGTGTCTGTGTGTGTGATTATGTGTGTGTGTTCATCATGAACTCTCAATAACCCTCCCCTCCATTTAGGCAGATGGCAAGGGGAAAGATCAATGTGGATTTTAAGGATCTTTGTGGTGCACGGACTCAAAGTCTGTTATTTCCACATAAATCTACTACACAGCATAGATTACTGTAATCAGCCATGGCTGACGTCACTCAGACTAAATTACCAGCGGTCATTATTGGTCAACAATGGTCAGAGCAGTAGTGATGGATCAGTGGTCAGAGCAGCAATGTGGAGCAGTGGTCAGAGCAGTAGTGGGTACTGGACAGAGCAGGAGTGTGAATCAGTGATCAGAGCAGCAGTGTGGAGCAGTGGTCAGAGCAGCAGTGTGGATCAGTGCTCAGAGCAGCAGTGTGGAGCAGTGGTTAGAGTGTGTGCTGCATATGTGGATTTGCGTGTGTGCGTGCACGTGTTTGTGTATGTGTGTGTGTACTATATGTGGTGTGTGCATGCTGTATGTATTTGTGTGTGTGTGTGTGCATGTGTGCATGCATGTGTATTTGTTATGTGTGTGTCTTAATACCTTCAGTACTGCAATCACGCTGGCTGGATAGCTTAATCCCACCATGTTGGAAGTCCGGCGATACATTCTGCAGGAAGAGACATTGGCATATGATCAGAAACACTCCCAGTGTGAGTGGGATATTAACACTGCGTTTAAACACTGCCAGTGTGAATGGGATATTAACACTGCATTTAAACACTCTCAGTGTGAGCGGGATATTAACATTGTGTTTAAACACTTCCAACGTGGGTGGGATATTAACACTGCATTTAAAGGGCAACCATGTCTGTTCTCTAGAAAAATAAATAAATAAGCAAATGGCCAGAGAATTAAATAGACCCAGGGAAAGTACTGTACTTGTTTGGACATTCTGAGAATGTGTAAATCTGCCTTGTAAAGGCAAATGCCCTGGGATAACAAGCTGTTAATCTCCGTTTCTCTTTTCATGAGGAAAACGCTGTCGCGCCTGAAAGCCTTTGCTCTGAAAGTGTGAATGCTCTCTAAGGATTATGATGTACAGCGAGAGATTATTCCAGCCCGGCGGCTTTCACTGTGAGGTCGGAGTCCACCATTTGTCACGCTAGTCCCAGCAGTGTCTGTCGTAGTGCACTGTGACATCACAGAGAGCCGGTGGCACGGAAACAGATGGGAGATGACATCACAGAGGGTGGAGCCGTCAGTGACACGAAATGGATAGGCGATGACATCACAGAGGCGGAGCCATCAGTAACAAAGAAATGCATTGGAGACTACATCATCAGCCACCACAGCTTCAAATTTCGTTCTCTAGTCCACCAGACCGCAGACGGCTGATCGACCAGAGGTGTCAATGAAACGAAGAAAAACCTGCCGATTTGAACCCTCCCCCCTCACAGTCCAACAGCCCAACTGGCACGGTCCGGATTCGACATCGAACCCAATTTCGAGCTCCATTTAGAGCAAGGGTGCATAACTCCAGTTCTGGAGAGTGGATGTACACACCAATACTGGTTCACGTCTATATCTGATGACAGTAAAACATTTTCACCAGGGATACATGTGCAGTATGCATCTGTAGCTCCTGACTTTATCAAAAATATAAAAATAAATGATTAATTGGGCAATTAAATAATAAAGAGCAGGAGTTGTCATGAAATCCAGAAATGGATCGGCCCTCGTTGTGCGTGCCTGATTTAAACGCAGAGCCTCAGAGCCTCGGTCCTGGGGACCCACTGTACACACCGGTTTTTGTGACAACCAGTCTCCTGGGGCCTCATTTATAAAAAGTTGCGTAGAAACCATCCTATATTTGATCTAAGATCATTTCTGAAATGTGCGTAAGTGTGATTCAGAGAAACTGAACGTACGCACAAAAAAACGTGCGTACGCCAGTCCCCCAGATGTGAAATCTATAAATTGCAAATGATCTTGAAATTGTGCGTAGCTGAATGGTTTTAGATCTCCGCCTTGTAAACGCCCCTAATTAATATCATTAGCATATAAAGGAGCACGAATCAAAACAGAAATTTTCTACTTGATAATGGCGAGCTGCAAGAAAAAGAATTTTAGCGAGGCGGAAATCGAGGTCTTGTTGGCGGGGTGCAGCTGCGTGCAGGGACGCTGTTTGGGAGCCTTTCCAATGGCTTTACCAGTACAACCAAGTACGTGGCCTGACAGTCTGTAGCCCAGGCTGTGAACGGGGGGCAGCAAAGGTCCCTGAAGGACGTAAATAATTTAAAAACTGATTTAAAACTGAGGTCAAAATCTCTAATAACTCGTTCCCTTCTTATTGCGCGGTTGGCGATATCTTCGAGAAGCGAAGCCATTCTATTTTATAGCCTACAGATTGACCGAAGTGTTTTACACGCGTGGAACCATAATATGTATTAAATACATTTCAAGGATGTGTCAATTATGCTAATTGGGGTAGTTTTGGAAAACCAATGTGTGTTTTGTTTTGTTTTCCACAAGTAGCTTAGCTTATGTTGTTTTAATTTATTAATAAATGTATTGTGCAAACCATTACGTATAGCCTAAGCAATGTGTTCAATCTGGTAATACTACTACTAATAATAATAATGATAATAATAGGCAGCAGACAACATGTTGGCGCTGTTAGATTTCCGAATACATTTTACATTACATTTACATTTTAAGCATTTAGCAGATGCTCTTATCCAGAGCGACTTACAATATGTACATTAATACATGGTGAGAACAATCATAGTTAGCGCACGAGATCAGTGCAGTAATACAGCAATAAACCATTGCAGGCAGCTGCGTACCATACCTGTAACACTGGGAAGGAAAAGGTTAGTCAATTATTATTTTTTAATGGAGTAAGCAGGGGTATATAGTGTTGAGCAAGTAGGCAGTGGTGATGACAATTAGCTAGATGTACAGAATTCAGTGGTAGTGGAGTCTGAAAAGGTGGGTTTGAGTCTCTCGGAAGATCGCAAGTGATTCCGCGGTCCTGACCGATTGCGGAAGATAATTTCACCAGCGAGGGTCAGGACAGAGAAGAGACGAGACCGCGAATACCTGCAGTACTTCAACATTGCCACAAGGAAAGTGCGTACGCCAGGTTGAAACCTGACGTGGAGGTAAGTACTTTTCCACGTCAAAGACCGTTTTTATAAATCTGAACTTTGACGTGGATTTGAGCGTACGCACGTTCTAAGATCAAATTTGTGCGTAAGTACGTTTTATAAATGAGGCCCCTGGTCAATTAAAGTTGTTGAAAACATGTGTATAAATTATGCCATCATTTTTTCTTTAAACTCGCTTTAACACAATGCAGGTTTGGCTTGTTGCCAATTGCTCTACCATTGAACTCTTTGTTTCCCACAAAAGGGTTTAGTTTCAGCAACCATGTGTCCACGTGTTCACCGATTTCACCTTTCCATGATACTCAAAGCTCTTTACAGTGAAGGGGAGAAACTCACCTCATCCACCACCAATATGTATCCAAACCTGGGCGATGCAGGTGTGTCACAACCCAGAGTACGTGTCATTATGCAAACCTACATCATAACGTTAAGTGCAATAGATTTGAGGGTATAGTGTTACATTTAACATAGGATCCAGGGTATATGCTCAGAGTTCAGGGTGGAGATTAAGGGATGACTCAGGGTTTGTTGAGCCCAGATGCAGGTTGAACAGGTGTGTTTTTAGTGGACAGTGACTGCCGCGTGGGGGCGGGGGGTGGGGGGGGACATGGGGTGGTAGCATACGCACCTCTCCACGAATATCCCAGCCTGCACCACGTGCACGATGCTGCGGAACCGGGGCTTCTCCTCCGTCCGACGCAACATCAGCCCCATCTGCCGCGTGAAGGTGGAGGCCAGCCAATCGCGTACCTCCGACGGCACCGAGTCTGACTGGATGTCGCTGAGCTCGTCCTCCGTGTCCACCAGCCGCCTGCCAAAGGGGGGCGACGACAGCGTCACAAACCTCACAGCCAATCACAGTCAATCACAATCATGCCCAATCACAGCCGAGCAAACTAAGTTTCGTTCTGTGCGTAGCTTGGTGGATTCAATCAACATTTTTCCCAGCATAGTTTAACGAGTTCATTTAGGCAATCGTGACTGTGACTGTGAGGAAAGGAAATGTACCTTTTGCATTTAATTGTGAGTCAAAGTTAGGTATCGTGTTCTCAACAAAAGTCCCCCCCCCATTACAAAACATTTAAAATCACAATAAGAATATTGTAATCAGCTGCAAAATAGGAGATACTAAATACATTTCCCGATGCCCAGAAAGGGATGTATGAATTAAATAATATATCATTATTTTCACTGTAAGAAATTAAAATGGTGTTTTTTAGAGAAGGATTAAAGTTTATGCCAAAAAGGTCTGAGGCAGCTGTGGATTTTAAAGACAGCGACACTAGAACTATTCCTGAACACCTGAATCTGCATATAGATCAATCTGTAAGAGGACATCGCTGAGATGTTACCTTGAAAATATGACCATGTCTGGTCACATACAGGTGGGGTGTGTGTGTGGGGGTGAGGGCGATGTGTAATCAATGGATAATGATCGGGTGCATTTCAATATTGTGTGTGTCTGATTGGAGAACAGTACATAAACACAAAGTACCCAGCGATAGCGTTGCTGATGTGTCGCACGTTGATCACCTATGACTCCTTAAGTAGATTCAGGCTTACTCTGAACGTTCTCTGTTATCAGATTGGCACTGCTGCCAGTTTGATGTGGTTTAAACTCAATTAAGTCATTTGCATACTCAGTTTGATTGGATAGATTACTGGATTCAGTGCTGGGCCCCCTGTACTCCATTCTATCAGCAGGAACATACTCCAGTATATTAAGGTAATGATACATAACTATTTATTTGGGGAGAAATCCCCCCAAAGATGTTCCCATATTCTTTTAATTAAAAAAGTGCTTTTCAAGCTGAAAAAAATTGCTCATTTTATGGCTTTATGATTACTCATTTTGGGGGAAAAAGCCTTTAATTAGAACGTGAAATGTGTCAGTAAATTTTAATAGGTACACAGAGGACTGTTATATTCCATCTCCAGGGTGTGAATTTCAAAAAAAGCAAAAAAAAAACATTCATAATATTTGTATTTTTTTATAATATAATATTGTATAGAGATGAACTGATGAGAATATGAAATGTGTCTGTTTATCAAACACAAATGTGCTAATGAGATTTCTACCCTGCGTGTGAAAAGGCTTGTCCTAAGCCATCAAAGTGTAATGACGACAATTGTTATATAACGGCGTAAGCTTTTTTTAATTGATTTTTTTATATATCTGTGCCAGCAAATCTGCAGTCAGTCAGGGACATCGAGTTTCCCATCTTGTACTGACGTGAAAAAGAATCCATCAGGCTTGAGCGGATTAACGTGCACAGACGATGCTTTCACTTTGACCCATTTCATCCCTGACTCAATGCGCAATGTGTTTGGCAGAACAGCAACAACAATAACAATAACAACAGAAGAATGACAAAATAAAAGGAGTTGGGAAAAGGGAGGGACATTTCTGTTTAAAATATATAATGATGCATGGCACAGGGAAAATATACATACTGTATTTATGACATATTATAAGGAAGACCTGATAAATTGCAGACTTATTTTTTTCAAAAAAAAAAAAATGCATAACAAATATATATATACAGTGGGTATAAAAAGTAGTCTGGACTTCTTCCACGTTTTATTTTGTTTGGATAAAAATTGATTTAATTGGGATTTCTTGCCACTGATCAACACAATATAATGTCAAATAAATAAAAAACACAACAACTCTAAAACTCATTTTGATTCCACGAGGTAAGAAAAAATACGTGAAAAATGACAAAGGTGGTGAATACTTTTTTTTTAACCCACTTTAATATACAGTATATATATATATACATACACAATGCACGTATATACATTACATATACTAGTGGGATATGCCTGATCTAAGGTAACACATGCCAATTGTGATACTATTGGCATGTGTTATGTGTGAACAGGGCTCTCTCCTAAATGGGGGTTAGTGTGAGGATGCACCCAGACAAAGGGGGAGGGAGATTGGGGTTGGGGATGAGGCTTCTTGAACGCACCAGTGGGTAGAACTCCCATACACTGCCAGTCACTCAATGCTGCCAATCAAATTACTTTGCTTACCATAGAGCAAATAAATGATGAGTGGCTAAGATCGGTGAGCCAATGGCACTGCATGCTTTCTCCACCCACTTTGGGGCACATGATGCCTCCCTGTCCAATCGCCAGAGGGCTGTAGAGTGATTGTACTTGTCGGGCAGTGTGACATCACAAAATATTTGATTTGGGTTTAATCACAGTCCGAATTGGGGTTCATATATTTATGTTTATGTATGAATTAAGTGGCTTCCGTAAACATTAATCACATGGTTAAAAATATAAGAAAGGTTTTGTTTAATAAAACAATAATACGGTATAGCAGGCGCTGAAATTAAGGCGTGTAAAATGGCCGCACCGTGTCTCCTCGATGTAGACGGACTCCAGCACAGAGGCCGCATATTCCAGGTTCTTCTTCAGGTCGACGACTGAGGCCTCGCCCCGCTCCAGCTGTTTCACCAAACATCGCAGCCTAAACACAAAACACAGAGAAACACTGCTAGCCATAAATCTTGCATGTATTGAAAAATGTATTTAATGTGCTCATATTTGTTGACTTTTCATTGACTTTAATTTTCCTTTCCATAACCCCCACCCCCCCCCCCAAAAAAGAAGAAGAAAAAGTCACCATATCTAATAGTTGGAGCACAATTCAATCCAAATCATTCCCATGATGCACTTTGTGATCATGGACATTTTTCTAAATGTGTGCAGTCAGCTTCATGACTGAAATAGTTTCAAATGGATTTCCCTCTGTGCTCATTTTCCCTCGCTGTTGACCACAGGGTGTTACTGACAGTGTGACTTTGCTCTATGTATAATCTTACAAATGCATGCAAACATCCACAGGCCCATTTATAATACTTGATTCACTTGTTTATTAAAAATATGCCCTTAATCTCTTTTTCACCAGAAAGTGTGTGTCTCTCTTTCTCTCTCACACCTCTTAGGTCTCGCACAACAATCAGTAACTGAAATTAACCAAACCAAGTGAGAAAAGTGTGATATTGAAGCATGAAGACAGGGAACTGTGGTACGATGGTTTGGCACACATGACCGACGTATTGAACGCAGTGGTGAAGTCCTCGCGACAGACATTTCTCACCATGCATCATTCTCTCTGCATGTCAACAACTCCTTGTTTCTCTCGCAACCGTGCAACAAAACAGAACAGGGGATTGTGGGCAAGGTCATATTACCCAGGCAGCGTATTTACCTCCATACTAAATAAGGGTGAACTAGGTCCCCTACCAATTTCCAGCAATAATGAGCCAAGGCTACGATGGACAGATAAGACAACAGCAGACGACAAAACGAATGAGCAGATGAACAACAGCAAACAAACAAATAAATGAATCCACTCCAGGTCCGCCCTCATAGCGTTGGCTGGGCTGGGCCCAGGGCTTTGCGTTTAACGGTGCCGAACGTGTTGTGAGTCCAATAGGGCTGCGGATGCTGGTGTTCTGAGGAGTCGCAACCACGCGCAGACAGGCACGTCGGCAGAGATACTGTCAGGCTCTCACCGCCGATGTTATCAGGGGGATTAGACAAAGCAAGTATTCCATTTGGTTAAATTCCTCCACCCACAAGGCAACCTTCCCTCGCCCCCTCCCCCCCACCCGTTACCGGTGTGCACAGAGATCACAGGGCGCTGATGAGTGGCTGTCGGAAAGGCCATGGCACCCTAGCGCAGCAAAGCCGATTTGTTTTTCTGTTTGTTTCCCCCCCTCCCCAGGGAGCAGGAACTACGGCGCCATTTGTCCTCTAAATGGCGATCTCGACAAAGCCAAAATATCAGCACCCCCCCAGCACGTTTCCCCCCGGCAGACGGTAATTCCGAAAGACAACCGTCATTTTCCGGACACGCTGCATCACACATCGATTACCCGCGTTTCCCCGCTCTCTGTGTCTTAGCGACTCCTCAAATCACCGTGTGATTAGATCCATTAAGCAGGGCGACAGAGATGTGGGCCTATTACACGCTGTCTCTGCACAGTGGGCGGAGTCTCTCTGTCGTTTGGACGGTGCAGGCCAAGGTCACATGACCTTTGGCACAGACAGGCGCTGTAGAGGCAAACTGTCTGAACGTAGAATATACCTGAACATAGAACACACTTTACCCAGCGGTGTCCGGACAGCAGGTGACTACAGATGTTGCTATATTGAACATGTTTTCCAGGTATGCCAACTTCACAGGCTGCAGAACAGATGGCCTTGAATTTGGTTAATGTCTCTTCTAATGTCTCTAATTTGGGTTTGTTGTACAGTTACGTGGAGTAAAATAAAATAAAAAATAAAAAATCTACTTTAAAGTTATTGATGAACTGAACTGACCCGTGACGCCTGAGAGTAGTGACAACCTGGCCATCGGGACGTTACGGTGTATTTTATTTCATTTCGTTTATTGGGATTATTACCATTAGTCACATGCTCATAGAGGACCCTTCATTATTGGTGTCCCCAAGCTAGCTGGCTGTAATTACCTGTCAGAAACATTCTGGGACGAATTGATCCAACGAATCAGCCAGGAACTATCTATCTTTGTCGTGGCTGACAGAGGTACTTTAAGGCAAGTCTCTTTTGGGAAAAACAAAAGTGAAAATGACCAAAGACTTTGTGTGATGGCACTTTATTTCTGGTATGCAGATATGTGCTTAATACTTCTGGCTAATTACAGCTGGATAAAACAACAGCAAGCTCAGCCAGCCAGCACAAGTGAGTAAAAACGGCGTTCACCAGTGTACCTGCTCTGTGGCTGTACCTGCATGGCTACATCATCTTGGTACAAAATTGCACAAAATAATTGACTAAGATGCCATTCAGCCAGTCTAGCTGACCTCTGGTGTTAGTAAAGTAAATCTGTAAAGGCATTCTCTCCAGTTGATTCCTGTCTATCTCAGAGAGGATGGATCTGCCAGATCTCTTTGAGTGAGAAGAAAAAAGTTATTAACCTCTGCTGATGAATTTAGTGTCAGGAAAGCGATTGTGTTGAGGCTTCTCATCTGACATCTTCTGGGAAAATGACAAGAAATGTGCAACAGGAAAATAAAACCAGACAGACAGACACACACACACACACACACACACACACACACACACACACACACACACACACATACACTCCCTCTCTCTCACATGCACTCACACACACACACATACACTCTCTCTCTCTCACATGCACACACACGCGTGCACACACACACACACACACACACATACACTCCCTCTCTCTCACATGCACACACAAGCACATACTCCCTCTCTCACACACACACTCCCTCTCTCTCACATACACACACACGCACATGCAAACACACTTTCTCTCACTTATTCACTCACATACCACACACACTCGCTCTCTCATCCACTCACTCATTCACACACACACATACTCACTCCCTCCCTCTATCACAGACACACACACACACACACACACACACACATATACTCACTTCCTTCTTCTATCACAGACACACACACACACACACACACACACACACACACACACACACACACACACACACACACACACACACACACACACAAACACCACTAGCTGCATATCTTTCTAGACGGCCCAGAGCACTGGCAGTGAATTAGTGAATGGAAGGCATTGAAAAGATGAATCTTCTAATCACCAAAGCAGTGCTATATCCCTCTCAGACAGCCGCATCGATCAACCACCACCCAGCAGACGTTCGGTGCTAATGATATATTTGTTCATACTTTAGCAATAGAGTCAGTTAAGATACACGGCCCAGTATTTCCCCCGAGGTCCTCTCTATCTCTCTTCACCCCGTTTACTCTGGTGGAAGCAGGAACTATATCTGATATCTAAGAGCAAGAGCTAAATATATGGAGGTGTGGAGCAGGCTGGATATCATTGTTGGGTTCTGAACAATTTTGCCTGGAAAAAAGAAATTAAGCTTAGAAAAACTTAACCGGCCCCCTAGCGGTTTGAATTCTTGCTCAAAGAATTATGACTCGTCATAAAGCCATGATGCATAAAATCACATTTGACAAACCTTCTGCAATTTCGCACTGACAGCCCTCACTTGGCTGTCCTGCAGCTAACAGCTCTATTATGAGCCTGATCCGCTCTTCCTCCAGCTCAGCGCAATAAAAAACGTGGCCCCCAGCCCCCCCATTACACCCTGTACTGTATCATACATTTCCCCCCCCTCTAATTTGTACAGTCACCACTTCTCATATATTTTTACATCTAAGTCAGATACCCTTTCCATGTGGAAACGCTTCAGAACATCCAATAAAACATTGAATAAAAATGTTCTTCAATGTATTCACTTTTTGGCCAACTTCCAGTAAATCCAAAACATTACGCTTCATACGTTTTTTGTATGTAGAATTATGAACATTATCCACATGAAACCACTGTAAAATCAAACATGGAAGTCCACGAGGCCTTGAACTTCCATGCTCCTACTGAATCCTTCTTGCAGGATGAAGGACAAGTCAAAGTGCCAATCATGCTGCCATACACAGAGCAGGAGGAAGGGTATGCGTTTTGTACTCTAGGCAGCAATTGGCTCAATTAATTAATTCATTGAGATTGTTGGTTGGACAACACTCTCTCACATTTAAAGAGACACCTCTTTAAAACACACGTGCATACATTCCTTTGACCGCTTTCGTTCACGTGAGGTTGAGAAGAGTGGATGGGCAGAAGAAATTCTGTTCCACAGAGGCCTGAAGGGACCAATCATATCCTGTTTCAATTTCAATTGACCCTCGCTGATGTCATTCTTGTGGCCAGGGGAGACATAAATGGCAGAAGAGACATTGCCCAATAGACCTTTTTGATAGTTGTATTTGGAATTTTTACCATTATAATTTGACTGCTGATGTGATTCAATCATTTGGAAGAAAGACTCACTTTTAATTTAGTCAGTTTGATCTAAGAGATGTTTATGTTTGTATTACCTTTTTTGAAGCCAGTATATGCTTTTGTTGAATGTATTTTCAGTTTTGAAAAAGTGAATAAATTTAGCAAATGAATTTGCTGTCCTGCAAAATGCCACATAGTTTTGTGTCTTGTGTCAACTATTCTTAAAATTAACAACATTGTTCCATAAAATGCTTTCAAGCAATTGAGAAATACTGTAATTTACTCCCTGGCTGATATGAATTTGCCAAAAGTGCAGTAAGTACAGTATGAAACAACATTTTTATTTACATTATGTGTATATCATGAATGTTTTTTCAAATATTTGATAGATTTGAAACTTGTCTGGTGGTGCGCACGATATCATGGAATCCAGCCATCAACCACATCTCTGCAGTGCATCGCTACAAAGTTAGGATTAAAGTTTAATTAAGTTTGCAAACTTAATTATACTTTGTACAAATCCAATCAATTGAAAATCATGACCTTAATTAAGTTTGCAGACTTCTCTCCCTCCCCTGACGTCCATCTGGAAAGGCTGTGTCTAATGTGGGGGGGGGGCACAGGCAGCCATGGGGGGCAGCAAATGGTCCTTGATGCCATGTAACAGTGGAGAGCAGAAACGGTGGCACCCCCCTCCCAAAAAACTCTGCCCCCACCTCCCCTCAATTAGTAGTATTATAGTTCCATTGATGAATCAAATTTTCAGTTTGTCTAAATATTCTAAAAGATAGCTCTAAATTGGCTGCATCCATTGCAACCCAATGTGGTTAGAACCTTTACTGAGGACATTTACTGAGAACATGTACTGAGAACCTTTACTGGGAACATTTACTGAGAACCTTTACTGAGAACCTTTACTGGGAACATTTCCTGAGAACCTTTACTGAGAACATTTACTGAGAACCTTTACTGAGAATGTTTACTGAGAACCTTTACTGAGAACATTTACTGAGAACCTTTATTGAGAATGTTTACTGAGAAAACAAAACAACTGAACAGCTCAGCAGAAGTCCAGCTTCATGATGACAGGCAGTGGAATTACCACCCCCTCTCTGGTAAATGGGGTAAAACATTTTTTTTACATGGCATTGTGCGGATGCTGCATGAATGTTTCTGTTCTAGCATGGGTACTAAAAAAGCGTCCACAGGGAACAAGTTTGACCCAATTCTTCATCAAGCTGCTGGGGCTACATACGGGATAGGACATGCGGGGTGGGGAGGGTGACACAGTAAAGCCAGCTCCCTCTAGCTTTTAATACTTCATACATGTATTTATATCTATGTTTATTTTGCAGCCATGTCGGGAATGGGGGATGGGAATGTTCCTCTCTCTGTCTGTAAGAGTGGCTTACACCAGGCTGCTGCTGTTCACTGATTGGGTTCCTGAAGTTTGTCACTTTTACCAGGAACTCCCAGCAGTGAGCAACAGAGCTGCAGGGAAATATTAGAGTGTAACCGCAGGGAGGTTTCTTCCTCACACACTCACACACACACACACACACAAACACTCACTCACATGCACATGCACATGCACATGCACACACACACACACACACACACACACACACACACACACACACACACACACACACACACACACACACACACACACACACACACATGCACACACTCTCTCCTCTCTCTCTCTCTCTCTCTCTCTCTCTCTCTCACACACACACACACATACACTAACATGCACATCTCACACACATACACACTCTCACACACACACACTCACAAACACTCACAGTCATACACACACATACTCTGACAGACACACACTCACACTAACAAACACTCACAGTCATACACACACATACTCTGACAGACACACACTCACACGCACTCACACACACATTCAGAAACACTCACACTCACATGCACACACAGTCACAAACACACACTCTCAGACACACATACACACTCTCACATACACTCACAAACACTCACAGTCATGTGCACACACACACATACTCACACATACACACACACTCTCTCTCACACACACACACGCACTCACACACACAGTCACAAACACTCACACACCCACTCTCACACACACACACAAACACAAAAAGAGATTCCCCTGGCAGGGAGTATGAGAGAGAGAAAAGCATAAAGTGTTTCAACCATGTTATCTAAACCAGTGAAACAGAAAATGCTCACACGTTCGCTTCGGGTCTCCGTGGAAAAACACGTAATCGATTTAAAGGTCTGGACTCAATCGACATTTGTCCTTAACTTTGTCTCTAACTTCAATTCAATTCAATAAATTCGAAGTATTCTTTTCTTAACAAACAGTTTGGCAAGTAAATTTTGGTGATTTGATTGGTTTGCGAATAAAAAATACCCAAACCAATTGTATTTAAGTTCGGGACAAAGTAAGTTAAGGACAATGTAAGGACAAATATTGATTGATATCCAAGTCACAGACTCTGTTCTGTTCAAACATCTGTTCTAAAACTTCTTAACAATGGACCTACTGTAAAAGCATGACAATCACAATTAGCTGCAAAAGAAAAAAAACTAAAATAATGGCAGCTGGACTCTTTCTCGGTGACTATTTGATATGATTCTGGGGGCTCCATGTAAAGAAAGAACATTTCGTTTTAGGCCAGGGGGGAAATCAACACAGCAGCCATAAATAAATCATAAAACATTGATTTAATACTCATAGCAGGTGGCACAGTTGTGACTAAGGACAGCCTTGGTCTGGCACTACACAGGGCCTGTAAAAGAACTCACATATCACTGTGTAATACTGCTGAGCCTCCAGAAATGGCTAAAATATTGCTTTCCAAACAAGTTTTTAAGTCTCTGCGTTTTTTAAAGAAAAACAAATAAGCGTCCCGATAGTTATTTCTCTCACAACCTCAAAATATAAGCGGGGTGGAGGGGGGTCCAAAACACACTGCCTCCGATCGGGAAGGGAGTCCCTGGAATGAAATCAGGTTGCCCCCCCTATTAAAAAAGAGATACCCCAGCCTAGGGAACTAGAATATCCCATCATGCAATTCTGTTCCTTTCACTGTGGAAACCACGCTGGGTTTTTCCTGTGACATGTCCATTCACTATGCAGCTCGTATCTTGGATTCTTTTTTTTTACTGAAGTGTAGCTGTGCTTTTACAAACATTTCTGCCACCGCCTCTGCCAAACAGCATTATCCAGAAACTGTAACCTCCAGAAGTTTGACAGATAGAAGGTATCACAAAAGATTAGAGGGAGAGAGTGAGAGAGAAAATGATTTGCAAAAATGCTTTGGCAATTAGCATTAGCATTAGCATTAGCAAAATGCTTTTGCAGGGCAATGCAGTGTCATCTGCTAATAAAGCCTGTTAGAACCCTTTGAACCTTTTGAGAGAGAGAGAAGGATATATATATATAGTACCAGTCAAACATTTGAGTACACCTTCTGGATCCACCATCTGGATTATGACTAATCAGGCACTCTTCACACATTCTTCAGCAAAGATAACGACCCGAAACACACCTTGAAGTTGTGCAAGAACTATCTGGTGAAGGAGGAACGTGAAGGACAACTCAAAGTAATGACCTGGCCTGCCCAGTGTCCAGACCTCAATCCCATAGAATTTGTATGGCACAAATTGGACAGAAGAGTCAAAGCAAAGCAACCCACAAGTGTCTCTGGGAGTTGTTGCAGGAGAGCTGGGAAGACATGTCGGGTGATTTCCTGATGAAACCTATTAACTGAATGTGTTTGTGAGGCTGTTATCAAGGCAAATGGTGATTTTTTTGGATTGAATTTTCAATTCAATTTTCTTGAACATTGCTTTGGTGTTCCTTTTGTTTATGTGTTTTTTTGTCATTTTCAAATAACTTATAAGGTGTAAAACATCATCAATTATGAGATAAACCTAGTTTCCAGTAGGTGTACTCAAACTTTTGATTGGTACTGTATATATACTGTATATACTCTCTCTCCCTCTCTCTCTCTCTCTCTCTCTCTCTCCTCTCTCTCTCTCTATACTATATATATATATATACACAGTATATATAAAAAGAGAAAGAGAAGATAAGAAAAATCCAGATAGTTTTTAGGTCTTGTGTGCAGGAGTGGCAGCGATGCCTGTCCCGCGTATGGACCAGGCCGGAGGCGTCGGTCAGACAGACAGGCACGGCCGTGGAGGGCCCTTGTTTTAGATGGAGCTGCTGATTGCTTTTTCCACTCCTGCCTTCCATATCCTGCAGGGGGGAGCTCAAATCAGCTCAGTCTCAGGGACAATGATCAAACGGACAAGCCCTTTTTTTTATAACAACATTTTGCATCAAGACTTTAATGTGAACAAATTAGACAACACATACAGTGGGAATAAAAAGTATTCACCCCCTTGGCATTTTTCACATTACATTTTTTTACTTCATGGAATCAAAAGTGATTTAATTGAGATTCCTTGCCACTGATCAACATGAAATACTCTATATGGCAGTTTTTTTTATTTGTAATTAATTATGAAAAATTGTTTTTTTTGACATTATGGAGTATTTTGTGTTGATCCATTGATTTTGACCAGATCCCCTACACAGCTCATTGAAATGCACCCCCAGACCATGACAGAGCTAGCACCGTGCTTCACAGGAGGCTACAGACAGGCATCAATATACTTCTCACCAACTCTTCTTCTGACATACTGGTGTCTTTGTGAAACAAAAATGTCAAATTTGGACTCTGGTTGTCACTCCATGCTTTATGGTCTCTTGCGTATTGCAATCTATTCTGCTTGTTGCGTTTCCGCAAGAATGGTTTCTTAGCTGAAACACGTCCTACACGTCCTATTATTTCTTGTAAGACTTCTTCTCACAGTCGAAGCATGTATTTTGGTGCCAGATGATTCTGTCAGATGCTGAGCAAGGACTTCACTGGATTTTCTTCTGTCTTTCAAGGGAGTGACCCTTAAGTACTCTTCATCAGATTCAGGCAGCTTTTGGGGTTTTCCACTGCATTTTCTGTCTTCAACTTGCTCAGTGTCTTTATGTCTATCAAACTGTGTTAGTGTAACCATTTCCAAACCTCTCCTCCAGGCCCCCCAGCCATTCCATGTATTTGTTAAATTCCACCACCAGCACACCTGGTTCAGCTAATAGATACCTCATTAAGTTGAATCAGGTGTGCTGGTGGTGGAATTGAAGAAATACATGGAATGGCTGGAGTGCCTCGAGGAGAGGTTTGAGAACCAAACCTGTGTTCTTCACAAGAAATTCTTGTTACTTTTTATTATATTAATATTTATTTGTATTTTGTATTTATTCTAATGTTATATGGTGTTTTCTAAACAAATAAACTTTTACTGCCAAGATAAATAGTTTTAAACATCATTTTTCCGGGTAGCCTAAGACTTTTGCACAGTACTGTATATACAGTGGGTTCGGAAAGTATTCAGACCCCCTTAAATTTTTCACTCTTTGTCATATCAAAGAGTCATCCTCTGCAGCGATGGGAGAGACTGGTAGAAGGACAAACATCTCTGCAGCACTCCCATCAATCAGACCTTTATGGTAGTGGCTAGACGGAAGCTACTTCTGAGTGAAAGGCATATGACAGCCCACCTGGAGTTTGCCAAATGGTACTTAAAGGACTCTAAGAGCATCAGGAAAAAGATTATCCGGTCTGATGAGACACAAATTGAAATTTTTGGCCTGAATGCCAAGTGCTACCATAAAGGTCTGATTGATGGGAGTGCTGCAGAGATGTTTGTCCTTCTACCAGGTTCTCCCATCGCTGCAGAGGAACTCTGAAGCTCTCTTACAGTGGCCATTGGGTTCTTGGTCACCTCCTGACCATGTCCCTTCTTGCCCGGTTACTTAGTTTGGCCAGACGGCCAGCTCTAAGAAGAGTTGTGGTGGTTTCAAACTTATTCCATTTCACAATGATGGAGCCCACTGTTCTCCTGGGTGCTTTCAATGCTTTAGCAATGTTTTTATACCCTTCCCCAGATCTATGCCTCAACACAATTCTATCTCGGAGGTCTATGGAGAGTTCCTAGGACTTCATGGCTTGGTTTTTACTCTGACATGCACTGTCAACTGTGGGACCTTACATAGACAGGTGTGTGCCTTTCCAAATCAAGTCCAATCAATATAATTAAGCACAGCTGGACTCCAATGAAGGTGTAGGCCCATCTCAAGGATGATCAGAAGAATTGGACAGCACCTGAGTTAAATATACAAGTGTCACAGCAAAGGGTCTGAATACTTATGGCCATGTGATATTTCAGTGTTTATTTTGTAATAAATCTGCAAAAGTTTCTACAAGTCTGTGTTTTTCTGACAATATTGGGTGCTGTGTGTGCATGAACGAGGAAAAAAATTAAATTAATTGATTTTAGCAAATGGCTGCAATATGACAAAGAGTGAAAAATTTAAGGGGGTCTGAATACTTTCCGAACCCACTGTATATATATATAACATAGTGTGGAGGACGTCGGTCTCGGCCACATGGGAGTGGCATGGTTGCCTGTCTTGTTCCATGTGGTAGAGGCCTTTGGAGCAGTGAGACTTTCCGGGGGCAGGTTTGGCACTCTCCCAGGGTGTGAGAGTGAACTGTCGCCCGGAAGGGAACTCCAAAGGCCTTAATTGGTTTAATCATTATTTGATCATTTAATTGGTGTCAATCAGTCAATTGATATAGAAGTCAATTGGCTGATTGGGTTTGCGTGAGAATGTGAGTTGTGATTGTGATTGGGTGATTGCCTCACGAGTCCCACCTGAGCCAGGCAGAAACTAAACCTATTTAAGAGCAGGTGGGGCGAGTGGGGAATCAGTCAGTCTTGTCTTGATGTGTGTGTGAGTGCGCGTGCACGTTTTATGTGGAATGTTGAATGTTGGATGTTTAATGTTGTGGAGTTTTGTGTGCGTTTGTCGAAAGTGACTGAGTAGAGTGCTTCCTGTGTGAGTGAGGAAGAGGGAGAGGGGGTGCGCTTTAGGTGTCCGCCTCTCTCCCTCGGTGTGATTATGGAGGAGCGGGAGGGTGCCCTGGAAGAGGGTCCGCCTCTCGCCCTCGGTTTTAGTGGAAAAGAGCTCGCACTCGACAGTGGAGAGTGTCTGAGCAAGCCCAAGAACTCACCGGAAGAGTGAAGTATCTTGAGAGCCGATTGCCAGCACTCTCACATCCTGGGAGTGGCGAGTGTCTCTGGAATGAATGCGTAAGAGAACTCGAACTGGAAAAGTATGAATGGGTGGGAAGCACTTGAAAGGTCACTGGATATGTGTGTGCCTGAGGAGGTTCCAGCGGAACTCTGGAGGAAGAGGCGCGGTGTCCCGTAAGTTTAGTTATTTTAACTTGTTATTTTCGTTTGTTGTTTTTACCCGAAAGGAAGCGGCGAGTAGGGTGAAGATTTTGTGTCTGTGTTTGTGTTAGTCTTTGTTATATGTTAACCTGCTACTCCCACTGTCTCTCTCCCATGTCTGGGGGGAGAGACAGAAAAACAAATAAATAAAATCTGATCCGTAGACCGACAAACTCCACTCCGTGTCTCCTGGCTGTTCTGTTCCCATTCAGGGTTTGTCACGCGGCGTGTGACACATACATATACTGTATATGGATCTACTGGGTAGCGAACATGAGAACATGCATAAGAACACAAGCCCATCTAGGCTCATAATTTACCCAGAGACTCCATTGACTGCACTGCTCTTTCCTTCCAGCACAGTGACTGAGCGGTTTTGGGACAAAAAGACAAAATCCTACAGCCTTGACCTCCTCAATACGCATTTCAAGTGAGCTGACATTCCATTATTTCTACGGCTCCCAACATCGAATATTCAAATAATTGAACCCCAAAAAATTAATTTGAAAAAATACACTGCGTGAACCCGACTGCTCAGAGGCCTTCATGCGTGCGCACATCCAGGAAGGGAGAGTGAGGATTGAAATGAATTGTCTGGTTTTTGTGCTGTGGTCTTTACCTCTCCTCATGAATATTGATGAGGGACGATGAAGCTCAGACCTCGTGACCTCCCTGGTTAAGGAAGGCCACAGCCGAGACAATTCATGTTGATTGCTGGTTCACAGGATCCACACATGGTTGTCTGCATGATTAGTGTAAACGTTAATTTGAGCAGATTATTATTGTGTGTGTGTGTGTGTGTGTGTGCACCTGTGTGTGTGTGTGTGTGTGTGTGTGTGTGTGTGTGTGTGTGTGCGCCTGTGTGTGTCTGTGTGTGTGTGCTTCTGTGTGCAAATGTGTGTGTATCACTGTGCACATGTGTGTGTGTGTGTGTGTGTAAGTGTGTGTGTCTGTGTGTGTCTGTGTGCACATGTTTTTGTGCACATGTGCGTGTGTGTGTCTGTGCACCTGTGTGTGTGTGTGTCTTTGTGCACGTGTGTGTGTGAATAAGTAGATGTATGTATGTGTGTGTGTCAGTCCAGCAGAATATGGGTTTAGCAATGAGGACTCAGGTGTTGTGAAAATCTGAAAAACATCATTAAAATCCCATCTGCTTGGAAGTGATGACCCATTTAACCCTGATCTCACTTTCTGCCCTCCTCCCTCTCTCTATCCCTCCCTCACTCTCTCTATCCCTCTCTCCCTTCCTCCAATAATACTGACCCACCAACCTCCTCTCCCTCTGTCTGCTAAGTCACTTTATGGCCCCCTTCTCATTTTCTAGGTCCATCACCCTTTCTTTCTATGTCTGCATTACCCTCTTTCACCCTCTCCTCTCCCACCCTTTTCATTCTCTCCTTTATCATTCACTTCTCCCCTATTATTTTCCATTAACATGCCATCCCTACCTCTCTCTTTCCTCTCTACCCCCTCTCTTTCCCTTCTCTGTTCTCTGTTCACTTCTCTCCTCTTCTCTTTGTCTCCTTTTCTCAATTCAATTCAATAAGCGTTGTTGGTATGAAATAGTGAAAATAAAAATAAAAATGAAATACACACACACACACACATGCACACGCAGAAGTCAATTAATTTTCCCCCCCTCCTGTGTAATCCCAGTGGGAAAAAAAGTAATCAACTAAATTGTCCTTTAGTAAGTTTATTGAAGGAAGCAGTAGGCATGGCAACATTCAATCAAAGCAGCTTTCACTGCGACACCAGATGGAGATTTTTGCAGGACTTGCGCTTTCCTGGAGAGAGAAGGGCTATGCATCACATCCTGACATGGTCTCGGGCAGACGGCGTTTTGAGGATGAAAGCAGATTGTCTGGTTTGTTACAGAGGTATAACAGATGTCCCACTTTCAACTCCTGTTTTGTTGTTTATTTCATTAGTGTTAAAAAACAGCAACAACTTGTGGCTTTGCTGGCAAATGATTTCTGTGCAGATTAATTAACTGCGAGACACAATGGCATATGATGAGAAGCTATGCACATGTTACATTGTACATTACAAATATTACACATATTACACTGTAACTGATTTAGTGACTGACTTCCTGGCAAACTGCTGGACTGATGACCCACTGGCTAATTGACTTATTTACTGATTGATATGCTGCCGAACTGATCAACTGTCTGACCAGCTCATTTACTGACCAGCTGTCTGGCCGATTTGCTGACCGACTCATTTATCAATTTGACGTGCTGCCAAATCAACCAGAATGACAGATTTTCTGGTTGACTGTCGTGATTCCAAACTAACTGACTTTTTGAATGACTGACCAACTGACCGATTTACTGGCATTCTGCCTGAATGGATTATTGACTGATTTGCTGAATGACTGATTGACCGACTAACTGACAGACTGTCTAAGTACTGTATCGAGCTCATATGTATATATTCAGTGGTGCTCTCAAGGGAAGGAAAACCCATGATGCTTCGTGACTCTGCTAATATATGCAAACCTGCTCTCTTTATAATGGTGAATAATAACATTTGATATGGAAAAAATAATTTCACCTTATACTTATGTTTTTAAACCTCTGAACTGGACCTGGATCACTCCGCAAAACACGGCCACCCCTGCTGCTCTCTCTGCCGCCTACACCTTCTCCCACACTCCACGACCCTCAGGTAGAGGTGGAGGGACAGGTATACTCATTTCCCCCCTGTGGAAATTTGGTATTGTTCCTCTTCCTCACTTCTCACCCTCCTCCTTTGAATTTCATGCTGTCACTGTCACTGTTCCATGTAAACTGCACATCATTGTTCTTTATCGCCCTCCAGGTCCACTGGGGAGTTTCCTAGACGAGATGGATGCCCTACTCAGTGCCTTCCCTGAGGACGGCACTCCCGTCTTACTCCTCGGGACTTCAACCTGCAGCTAGAGACCTCCCAGGCCTCTGCATTCCTCCCCTCCTTCAGTCCTTTGACTTCACCATGGCTGAATCCCCATCCACCCACAAGGCCGGCAACCAACTGGACCTGGTCTTCACCAGGAACTGTGCCTCACCCAACATTACGGTATCGCCTCTACATGTGTCTGACCATTCCTTTCTGTCTTTCCCTCCCTCCTCCCCTCTGTCCCTAAACCATCCTCACCTGCTCCCACTGTCCTTGTCCGTCGCAACGTCCGCTCTCTCTCACCCGCTGCCCTGTCAGCTACTGTCCTATCTTCCTTTCCCCTGCTGATGCCTTCTCTCAGCTACCTGCTGAAGTAGCATCATCCACCCTACTTTCCTCTCTCCTCCTCCTTTGACTTACTCTGTCCTCTATCCGCTAAACCCGCTCGTCTCCGCCCCCCCGGCCCCTGGCTAACCGATTCCATTCGGGCTAACCGTCTGAAGCTGCGTGCGGCAGAAAGGAAATGGAGAAAATCCAAATCCCCTGCAGCTCTGTCTGACTTCCACATACTCCTGGCTTCCTTCTCCGCTAACCTCTCCTCTGCTAAGTCTGCATTCTTCCTTTCTAAGATTCAATCCTCTGTTTCCAACCCACGTAAACTCTATGCTACATTTTCCTCTCTCCTCACCCCCTCCTCCTCCCCCCCCCTCCTCTATAACCGCAGATGACTTCTCATCCTTCTTTCACGAGAAGGTTGAGGTCATTCGCAACTCCTTCCCCCCTACCCCTCCCTCTCCCATCCCGCTACCTAAACCTCCCACCTCTCTGTCCTCCTTCTCACCCCTCCCTGACTCGGACATCCTTCAACTTGTTCTCTCCCACCGTCCCACCACCTGCCCTCTTGATCCCATTCCTTCCCCCCTCTTCCAGTCCATTGCTATGGACATCCTCCCCTTTGTCTCTAATGTCATTAACTGCTCTCTCTTTCCTCTGGCTCTGTCCCCTCCCCTCAAATGCGCCCAGGTTGTCCCCTCCTCAAAAACCCTCTCTGAATCCTGCTGTCATCTCTAACTACCGACCTGTCTCTCTCCTCCCTTTCCTCTCCAAAACGTTAGAGCGGGCTGTCTATAATCAACTGTCTGCTCATCTCTTACAGAACGACCTGCTTGATCCCAACCAATCTGGGTTCAGAGCCGGCCACTCCACAGAGACTGCTCTCCTTGCGGTCTCTGAGGCTCTTCACGTCGCTAAGTCCTGATCCCGTAGCTCCGTCCTCCTCCTCCTTGACCTGTCGGCGGCATTCGACACCGTGGACCACCGGATCCTGCTCTCATCTCTCGTCGAGATGGGAATCTCTGGATCTGTGCTGACATGGTTTGAGTCCTACCTGGCTGACCGGTCCTACCAGGTGGCCTGGAGAGGATCCTCTCCTCTCCCCGCACCCTCTCTACCGGTGTCCCGCAGGGCTCGGTGCTAGGCCCTGTCCTATTCTCTCTGTACACCAAGTCACTTGGCTCTGTTATTTCTGCTCATGGTTTTTCCTATCACTGTTATGCTGATGACACTCAACTGTTTCTCTCCTTCCCTCCATCTGATACCCAGGTCCCGGCACGGATCTCTGCATGCCTGGCTGACATCTCCGCATGGATGTCCACCCACCACCTGAAGCTGAACCTGGGGAAGACAGAGCTGCTCTTCCTCCCAGCGAAGGGCTCCCCGATGATTGATGCGTCAATTACCGTGGAAGGCTCCATAGTGTCTCCGTCCCAGTCTGCCAGGAGTCTCGGGGTAACCTTGGACAACCAGCTGTGCTTCTCGAGCCATATTGCAGCGATCTCCCGGACCTGCCGTTTCTCCCTCCACAACATCCGGAGGATCAGACCGTTCCTCACCCAAGAGGCCACTCAACTCCTGGTCCAGGCCCTGGTGATCTCACGTCTGACTACTGCAATTCCTTGCTGGCAGGCCTTCCGGCCTGTGCCATCAAGCCACTGCAACTAGTCCAGAACGCTGCTGCTCGCCTGGTGTTCAACCAGCCGAAGTTCACCCACGTCACCCCTCTACTCTCCTCTCTGCATTGGCTCCCCATCGCAGCACGCATCAGATTCAAGTCACTGGTGCTTGCTTTTCAAGCTGCCAGAGGTACTGCTCCCCATACCTCCAGTCACTCATCACGCCCTACACCCCGTCCAGACCCTCCGCTCCGCCTCCGCTGGCAGACTGACTGCCCCATCCCTCCGGGCGCCTGGCAGCCGCTCTCGCGGTCTCGCCTCTTCTCTGTCCTGGTCCCTCGATGGTGGAACGACCTCCCACAATCGGTCAGGACTGCGGAATCACTTCCAATCTTCCGCAAGAGACTCAAAACCCACCTCTTCAGACTCCACTACCACTGAACACTGTCCATCTAGTCAATCTGTCATCACCACTGTTTACTTGTTCAAAAAAAAAAAAAAAACAAAAAAACCCACTAACCTTTTCTTTCCCAATGTTACAGGTATGATACGCAGATGCCTGCAATGATGTCTTTTGCCGTTTTACTGCACTGATCTTGTACGCTAACTTTGATTGTTCTCACCTTGTATTAATGCACATCTTGTAAGTCGCTCTGGATAAGAGCGTCTGCTAAATGCTTAAAATGTAAATGTAAAAAATGACACACCGAAGAGCACAGCGTGGTAAATGATCCACCGGACAAGAGGAGAAAAGCAGGCTCCAAGTTTTTATTTTTTATTTTCTAATTGATCTGTCCTCTCTGAGTCCATTCGTCCGCCCAGCAGCTTTGCCTGCTGTCTTACCGCGGAAACATGGGGGGGGACCAGACGGCCAGAGGACAGGCTTCCTGCCCCCTCCCGCAGCCAAGAACATCAGGCATGCTGGGAGTCCGCTGCCGAGCATACGGGCCGTGGCGATCGCCGGAGCTGGCGCGGTACAGGAAGGGGAACAGAGGGGAACAGCCACTCCCAGCTCCGCCACAAACCTAGCGGGGTCCCAGGCCCAAAGCAGGCTGAGAGAGCAGAGTGATGCGGTACAGGACGAGCCCAGGTGGAACAGGCCACCATGCCACAGAGATGCTGGCCATGGCTTTATCCGGTGGACAGCTTAGTTCCTGTTCATTGTCCCCCCCCCACCCCCCCAAAGCTGAGGCTGCATTTCCTCTGTTCTGTTCTGAACACCTGAGGTGTGTTCAAATTAAAGTAAAGGTGAAGAAAAGGTGAACATTTCCAAACGCTTACAAACAATTTCAAACTTTTTTCCCGTTAGCATTGCGCTCGCCACGAGCATTTGCAAACATAAGCAAATGGTTTTAAAATGTAGTTGTGTGGTGAACAAAAAAAAAATTCAGGTGTGACATCGTTAAGCCACACCTCAAAGTCAAGAGATCATGTTTCCCATTGTGACATCACCGTGGCACAGGGCCTGCCTTGGCACCTTGATCAGTTGCTATTATTATTCCCCAAAACCCTGCCAACCCCCCACACACCATGATTTTAATTGTTGCACATTGTGCAAAAATAACATAAATCAAATATTTAGGCTTGAAACCTGCAACCTCTCACACGGCTCCACCTAACATAATGTGTGCGACAGAAAGAAGAAGACTCCATTAACAAGGTCATGGGCAGGCACCCTTATTCAATTACTCGGAAAATCCATAAGCATTTTCTCGTCCCTGAAGCTACGCTTGTGCTCCAGTGGGCTAAATCAGGCCCGAGTTCTGCCCATTACACTACACAGCCAAGACAGACTTGAAAAATAGCCTCGTATGTGGGACCCCCCCACACACTGTACTCAGGGGCTTTGCCCAGAGGGGGCGCCAGAGAGCTCCTCATATAGCACACCACAGAACGATGTGAAATAAGATTTGCTCTCGAAGCTCGTCAGGCGTGTAAGTCACATTAGCCCAGGAAAAAGCCCTCTTATCTCTCTCACGCAAAACGGCCTAAGCTCTGACTCAATCCTGTTAAAGCCCCGTCTAATTACACTCTATAACAACTGCTTCCACTCAAGGCCATTATGTAAAGAGATTACATTTGCAGAGAGTCAAAACTCGCCTTACGTTCTTCGACTTGGCAATGAACGGGGCACGTAACGGTGGAAGGATGTTTACGATATCTCCTGCTTTTCTTACATACAACATAGCCTGGATTCACAATCAACACGAATCCTTAAATCTCTATTCTAGGATCAAGAGCTTCAGGTACATGACATGACAGGCAATTAGCAGACACTCTTATGCAGAGCGACTTACACAGTTTACATGTGATCCATTTATACGGAAGCAATTCGGGTCAAAAGTTCAAGGGCACAATGGCAGAACCCGACCTGGAGATTGAACCTGCGACCTTTGCGTTAGAAGCTATGTTCCCTAACCATCATATTACATTGCCATCAAATAATTTCAAAGATAATCAAAGGTAATGCAAGTTTGATGATTGCTGAAATTACCAAACTCATGTTTGTTAATAAAGTCAAAGTAAAAACTCGCTTTTAAGCATGAGGCAAAGCTAAGGACAAGCATTGATGCTGAAGGTGCATGAGATGAAAGCAGGGCAGAGTTATAGCACATCGGATCCAGAGCCTGAGGCTATAAACATTGTGACACATTAGCAACCGGACGCAATAAAAACAATCCCATGCACGGAGCCTGCAGTGGGCACTGCGTATCCTGGCAGCCGTGCGTGGGGGCATCATTCTCCATCTCACAGCGGCTGGTCCGCGTCCATGTTCTCGCTGATTCACTTAACCACTCAATTAGCCAGATAAAAGGATGATGGATGGAGACATAAAGAAATCAAATAAGACGCAGAGAGAGAAAAATTCCCCCCCAAAAAACACGGCTGTCAGATGGCAGAAGCCAGAGAACAGGAGGAGGAAGAGGAAAAGAAAATAGCGAGGGAGGAGGGAGGGAAGATGGGCCGGGGGGAGGGGGATGCGACACAATTGCTCTCTCTTTACATTACCTCATATTTACAGACTTAATGAACTCGTTAATGTCATCTTCACGGCCCTTGTTAATGAAATGAGAAAGCAAGAGAAACAGAGCGAGAAAGAGAGAGGGAAAGTGACAGAGAGAGAGAAAGGGGGGGAGGGCAGACTACAAAAAAGGCGTAGTCACGGGTGACACCTAGAAGACTGAGAAAACCCCCTTTCCTTCGCAAACACACACATACACACACACGCTCACACTGTCATGCACTATCATGTTGCAGCGGCACTGTGGTAATGTCACACATTGGCACGTGCGGGGGATTAACAGTTGGGATTCGCACGGCCCACGAATGCTCCCGTGCTCCATGGCGCCTGGCTCAGGCACGGATGAAGTCATATGAAGATGATGTCATACAAGGATGTGAACACTTTATCTCAATCCCCCAGGAGCCCTGTACCCAGCATTCACAGCAAAAAATATATATGCGCATATGTGAAAAGATTTGATAAAGATGAAAATATAGCTTAACCTCTGTGAACCTGGGCTAGAGAATACTAAAGCTTCATTCCTGACATGAATGAAGAAATTCACAGGGTGAGGAGCTACAATGAAAAGCAAAACAATTGACTGCACTAACACTGTGGCTTAACTGCACACTTAGAGTGCATTAACACTGCGCTGACCCTCTGACCTGCTTAACTGCACACTTAGAGCGCACTAACACTGTGGCTTAACTGCACACTTATTGTAGAGCGCACTAACACTGGGGCTTAACTGCACACTGAGAGCGCATTAACACTGCGCTGGCCCTCTGACCTGCACTTTCACTACCGTTCTCTCACTGTGAACACACACACAAACACACTCACACGCTTACACACACAAACACACACATACACACACACACACACACACACACACTGTTACACACACTACCCACACGAACACATGCTTACACACACACACACACACACACACACACACACACACACACACACACACACACACACATACATCTTACACACGCTTACACACACACACATACACACACACTCTTACACACTCACACAACACACACACGCTTACGTACACACACACACATTTACACGCATGCGCTTACAGAGTTACACATCATACAAACATGCACAAACACACAGAGTATCTCTCTCTTCCTCTATTCTAGGTGTGAGTTAAAACACAAGCACACACATTATCTTTCTCTCTCTCTTTTTCTGAATGCTTAAACACTAACAGTGATTCTTGAAGCACTATCTCTGAAACCTTTAACACTTGTAGCCAATGCATTTACCAAGTGTGCCAAACTGAATGCACGTTCTCTGCTTTACACTCAGTTTGTAATTTTGTAACACACTTTTTGCAAAACTGTAAACATTGGTCTCTACATTGCTACACTATTTTGCCAATTACCTTTCACATTGACACATGTGAAAACACCTTTAGATAATGAGTTCACTTACAAATCAGAGCTTGAGCACTACAAATAGGCCACAGGTAAACATTTGGTTTGGACAACAATGGACAGAGATTGTTGTCCAAATATTGGACAGAGAGTAAGAGGGGTGAGAACTAGAGGAGGATGAGGAGGTGAAGAAGTAAGAGGAGGAGGAGGAGGAGAAGGAGAAGGAGAAGGAGAAGGAGAAGGAGAAGGAGAAGGAAGAGATGAAGTAGGATGAGGAAGAAGAAGAGGAAGAGGAAGAGGAGGGGGAGTCAGGAACACAATAACTGATTAAATCAGAGTAAGTGTGGTTGACCATGTTGTCAATCATGGGATGAGCATGAGGGAGGCTGGAGTTCTGTTCTTTTTTTTCTAACACAAATGTTTTTGTTTTCTTCTACTGCGCTTTTGTTGTTCGAGGAGTGTTAGAACATTTTGAGGAAAAAACCCAACTTTTTCCCCTTATTTGTATTGATAGTGATGTTATGTTCGGAATAGACATCCATACTTTACACATTTGGATACCTGTGTATATGTGTGTTTACTACACCAAAAAAGCAAAAGCCACAAGTGTTTTTCATTTATACTATCAGTGCGTAGTTGATGCTTCGTGTGCTTATTCAAATGATGGTTTGTGTATACTGTATTGATGCAAAAACACAATTTTTAAAAAGAGTTTGAAGAGTTTTGCAAGAATTGTTTGCTTTCGCAAGAGATGTATAATGTTTTGCTGGTTTGGTGTAAGGTTTTGTGATTAGTGTGTAGAGTTTTGCAAAAATAGCCTATAATTTCAAAGATAGTGCCTAAGCAATCAGAAAAAACTATAAAATAGAGATCTGAACAGCAAAGGACATTATTACTCAACACAGACTGTCAAAACAAACAAATCATTTCCCCAAGAGGCAAGGAAAGCTCTTGACATGCCTCACACTAATTACATTTTCTTCTAAGTACCGCCACATAAAAAGAACAGCCAATTCATTTTCCAGACATACAAAGATGCTCCATTAGGCAAGCAAGCGTCCCTCCGTCTCTCCAGATCACATCACGTGTAAAGATCCAAGCCCCTGCTTTGCAGCCTCCCTCTAGTCATCTGTGACATCACATCCTGGAATCTACAGCCAAGCTGCCTGCAGTTGTGACATCACATCCTGCAATCTACAGCCAAGAACCCTGCAGCTGTGACATCACATCCTGTAATCTGAAGCCAAGCCCCCTGCTGGTGTTCTGTAAGCAGTGGAAAAAGCACAAGGTATGCTATGCCGATACTGCCAAGAACCCCACGCCCCCGGTGCGATTTGTGCTTTTCTTTTGATAATCACGATGTTGGCTCCACCAGCTCATCGCTCTGCTTTTCTCCCTGGCGCACTATGGAACAAAACATGCTGTACACTCAGCTGTGAATGTGCTCAAGGCGTTACTTATCGGACAGCAGGCAGCTGCACTGGCACATTGGCTTGTATAGGAAACCACATATTCATATCCAATTACAGTGTAATAATGCGGCAATAACACAACACTTTAAAGAGCATATTTACACTGGTAGAGAAAGGGGCTTGAATGATTATTGCCACCCTGGATCTTAAGATCTCGATTGAATCCCCAAAATTACAAAGGGACAACAAATCCTAATCAGATTTATAAAGGAATTTCCTTTTGTTCTTGTTTGGATTTGCCGTACGCTCTGACGTTGCCTTTCTGCACAGGGAGCACTGTGCACTCCTCTGATGCTCTCCCTCGAGAACCAGTGACAATTTTCCACAGCACAAGTGACACGGCGTACTATTGGACAGCTAGCGTCGATCGTAGGAGATGGCAACTGGTAACCTGGAAGAAGCTGGCAGGAAACTAGTGGGTATTAATGCAAAGGGGGAGGCATATGAAAAGAGAGACAGTGAGTTCTCTGGCCTGCCCTTAGGGGCCCTGCCCTTGGCGTGGGGAGAGACAGAGGGGTGGGGGTGGGGGCGGGGGCGAGACCCACCGGGCTGCTCTTCCATCGTTGACGCACGTCATCGCCACCACGCGGAACGTTGTACAGGTAACCGGAGCCGGTAACGCGATACTCGGCCTCCCAAGGCAGAGAGAACGTAGGAGGGGGGGTTATGGTTAGGGGGGCGGGGGCTGGGGGGAGGGGGTTGTCAGAGGTATTAGAGTGAAGGGCGGAGCTTTGTGGGACCATTGCAGTGAGGTGGAGGTGGGAAAGGAGAAAGAGGCGACAGACAGAAGACACAGGAGACTGGGGCCGGGGGGGGCGGGAATGGGCCGGCGTGAGGGTTCAGCCATCGTGACACGAAATGTCAAGGTTTAACATGGCACAAGGTTAAAAACATTAGCGCCGCGCATAGCATACTGGCAACGGTCCCGTGGGTGCCGCGGCAACATTTCCCACGTCGTCGTGACGTCATGGAAACGCTGGGGGAGATGCTTGTGATTTGGCTGGGTACTGTATGTTCTCTTCTATGCTTTTTTCCACAGCCTTACATTCTGTGGACACATATATACACATATATATATATATATACACATATATATATATATACATATATATACATATATAAATATACATTTTTTTTAATTTTTATGTTTTTGTCTTAAGATTCCATAGCCACCCCCTCTCCCCCTTCCCCTCCCCATTCTGTAGAGCTTGACCAATGACTGACTCATGTATAATGTGATATCATTCAAGTGTATGGGATTAATGCAGCAGTTTGTCTCAGCGAATCAGGAACTGAACACTGGCTCTGGTTAACCTTTCTGAACATGTCCTCCATCTATGACAAAAAATACAAGAAAATATTCACATTCTTATTTCAGGCTGAGGGGGAGCTTGGTGCCTTTGTGAGATTTGACAATTTGACATGCTAATTAGCGAGGATTTAACAAAAGCAGAGCTTAAAATGAGATTGGCGCATCAACCTTTCTCCCCACACCCAAACCAAAAGCATTTATATAAATAGAGGGGGGAGATGTCATAGGCTGTCACACGTTCTGCGGGGGAAGAGCCCGTTCCCTCTCTCCTGAAGGTCAGGAAGTGCTCTGGGTCTTGGCCGCGCAAACAATAAACAGATTAAAGGAGAAGAAACGCACGCTGCTGATAGAACCCCCCGCCCCCGCCCCCTCTCTCTCTCTCTCTCAATTCAGTTAAATTCAAAATGCTTTCTTGGCATGACATTTTTGGAAATATTGCCAAAGCAGTACACAAACAAATATAAAGGTACATCCATTAAAAAGCAGTATTATAGTAATAACTACAACAAAAGTTATATTTTTTACAACAAACAACCATGGACACAGGAAAGAACTATTGCTAGTGAGTGTTTATGGCTGTCTCATGAGGTTTTTCCATTGCCCTTCCACTCAGGTTATGGCAGGCCTTAACAGACTGCGCTGCTCCTTGTCTCTCCCAGGAGGATCAGTCGTTTTTTCAGATCTGTTCGAGTTGGGAATTTGGGGTACAACTTTGTTATTAATGGGAAGGTTTCCTTTTCTTTTTCCATATGTTTTCATATTTCTCTCTCTCTCTAAGTTTTTGTCTGAGAGACTGTTATCCCCCGCCTTGCTTAAACTACCCGTGTGTAATAACCTGGAAGGTGGACACGCAGGCTGAACCAGTATACAAACCCCAGATGCATTGTATTGGTCCTCTTTTCACCTTGACGATACCCGACGATACGACCGTCCCAGGGACACCTCTGGTATGAGAGAGAGACCTACAATATAATGTAGACACCTCTGCTATGAAAGAGAGACCTACAATATAATGTAGACACCTCTGCTATGAGAGAGAGACCTACAACATAAGGTAGACACCTCTGGTATGAGAGAGAGACCTACAACATAAGGTAGACACCTCTGGTATGAGAGAGAGACCTACAACATAAAGTAGACACCTCTGGTATGAGAGAGAGACCTACAATATTACATAGTGACCTGCGGTATGAAAGAGAGCAAGGGGGAGATATGAGGTGGGTTTGTCCTGTCTGATGAAGACAGAGATAGGTCAGGCACACAGGGCCAATTTCCTGGGTCATGAAACCCCCCTAGCCTGCTAAATATCACATACCGTCCATTGACATTCATACTAATCAAGTTAAATATTTGAAACAGCCTGAGCCTGAGACCCACCTCTTCAGACTGCATCTTGGCTCGCCTCCCACCCCCACCCTCTATCAGCTCTGTAATTAATTCAGCCGATTTTTTATTTTTTTTTTTTTTTGGGGGTGTATATTGGATGCATCTCTGTAGGTATTTACGATTGGCTTTGCAGTTCTAGTATCAGTAACAGTAACATCAGTAGCACTTTAGTGATGTTGCTCTACTCTACACTCACTGGTCTGGGAGTGTTAGCCAGATCTGTGTCACTGTTGCTCATATAATTCATGCAGATGCACTTATATTGTCTTGCAATTCACTCTGGATAAGAGCGTCTGCTATATAAATGTAATGTAATATCCTGGGAGGGAATGCGTATATATACATTATATGAGGTCTTACTCTCAGTGGACTCGGGGTAAACGCTGTGAACATGTCACTCACAAGTGGTGTGTATGGGGCGTGGAGATGGGGCAGGAAGAGGTCACTCCAGTCCCAAACTGACCCTTTGTGCGCTTTTAAGCCCTTGGCATTCGTGCCGAATGTCTGTCAGTGAAACGCCGGGCGCCATGCTGTCCCGGTTATTTGGAGGCAGGCTGTCCGCACTCTCAGTCCTGTCCACAAACTCAGTCCACCTGCCTCTTTCTCTCTCTCTACCTCTCCCCCTCTCTTTCTCTCTACCTCCCTCTATCATTCTCTCTCTTTCCCTCTCTCTCTACCTCCCTCTCTCTTTCTCTCTACCTCCTTCTATCACTCTCTCTTTCCCTCTCTCTCTACCTCTCTCTCTCCACCTCCCCCTTCTCTCTCTCTCTCTACCTCACTCTATCTCTTCCTCCCCACCTCCCCACTCTCTCTCTCCACCTCCCTCTGTCTCTCTCTCAACCTCTCTCTCCCTCTTTCCCTTTCTTTGTCCATCTCCCTCTCTGTCTCTCCAATGACAAACAAGTGTCTGGTGTTTTGTTGCCCTCGGTGACAGGTACTTGTGGCTGTAGTTTCATGTGTGCGTGATTCAGCAGTATCAGTTTGCGGGGGGATTAGCACCTCTCGGACAGAGGCACAACAAACGTACCCCGCTGCCCTCTATTATGTCACAGAGGCGGGGTCATGTCCGAGCAGAACAGGGGGACAGGTGGAGGGGACAAGTGTTTGTCGGGAAAATAAAACCCAGAGAACGTGCTTTGTTGGCCGTGCCAAGCACGCTGTACCGAACTGGAGCTGATGGCTCTTACAGATTTGACTGGTCAGTTTTTCACACGTACAACCAGACAATTTACTGGGTTCGTCTTGTTTGCATTTATCAGGTCTGGCTAGTCTCTACGACCATCAATGATTAGAGGCTGCGTTGTACGGAGCACCTTGCAACAATAACTCCAGCTCACTCCCCTGGCATGACAATCTTCACAACTACAAGATACTATGACCAGACCCTATGACCAGATCATTCACCTCTACCCTGCTGATGCTGCTTGCCCCTATCCCGGCCTGCCATACTCTTGCATCCCTCCCCCTTGAGAATCTGTGGAAAGATTAGAAAATTGCTGTTCACCAATGGTCCCCATCCAACCTGATGGAGGTCGAGCAATTTTTGTCTCTTCCAGGATGACAATCGTCATATCCACAGGGCCACTGAATGGTTTGATGGGCATGACAATGATACAAACCATATACCATGGTCTTCTCAGTCAACAAATCTCAACCCAATTTAACTCTCTTTTTCCACCACCATCAACAAAACACCAAATTATGGAATTTCTCATGGAAAGATTGTATTGCATCCCTCCAATAGAGTTCCAGACACTTGCAGAATCAATGCCACGGTGCATTGAAGCTGTTCTGGTGGCTCGTGGTAGCCCAATGCCAAATTAAGGCACTTTATGTTGGTGTTAGCCTGATATAATGAAGCTCATGAATTGATTAATGTGGTATTGAGAAGGTGGATTGCTGAGACAGGTGTCTGCTGCAGGAGGGGGAGAGTCTTTTCTCAGGATGGGGATATGGAATCTCACCGTAACTACGGAGACCGGAGATGAGAGGAGAGGGGTTGCTTGTGGAGACTCTTGCTTCTGATGGTAACTCTGGGTGAAAAGTTTAATGGGCATAACGAAACACCAATTAGAGGCCGTCACTGCGGATTAGGGGGTGGTAACGGAGGGCTAATTGTGGCAGCACCCTGGCTCTCCAGGGGCAGGCTGGCAGTTGGACAGACGGACGGACGGATGGGGGGGGGGGGGGTGTATTCAAATGCTTGCAGGTATTCTTTCATTTCCTAATGACCAGGGAGGTCAAGACTCTGATAGAGTCTGATTACGTTAGCCCATACTGCCAGAACAGGGCTCTCTGCTGTGTGTGTGTGTGCAGAGAGAGAGAGAGAGAGAGAGAGAGAGAGAGAGAGAGAGAGAGAGAGAGAGAGAGAGAGAGAGAGAGAGAGAGAGAGAGAGAGAGAG
>JAINUG010000187.1:1027500-1052500 GCA_029706075.1 Aldrovandia affinis
TTCAAAGAAATCCTGCACGCAGTCAAAACCCTCAAAAACAATAAATCCCCTGGACCTGACAGCATCCCAGCTGAAATCCTCAAGGATGGAGGCTACCTCTGTACACGGACACTGCATCTCTACATTTCAGAGGTGTGGAGACAAGAGTGTGTCCCGCAGCAGTGGAAAGATGCCAACATTGTGACCATCTACAAGAACAAAGGAGACAAATCCATCTGCTCCAATAGTAGGGGAATCTCTCTGTTGGCCATTGTTGGAAAGGTCTTAGCCAAGGTCATGCTCCGCAGACTCACCTCAGCAATAGCCGAACGGGTCACACCAGAGTCGCAATGCGGTTTTCGAAAGGATAGGGGGACAGTCGACATGATCTTTGTAACACGCCAGCTCCAAGAGAAATGCCGGGAACAGCACAAGGACTTGTTCATAGCTTTCGTTGACCTCTCAAAGGCTTTTGACACAGTAAACAGAGACCTACTGTGGAAAGTCCTGAAGAGATTTGGGTGTCCACCCAAGTTTCTCACCATCCTTGGACAGTTCCACTCTGGGATGATGGCCCGAGTGGTAGTGGGGAGGCACAGCTCAGAGCCCTTTGGTGTGGAAACTGGAGTGAGGCAAGGCTGTGTACTGGCTCCAGTTCTCTTCAATATCTTCCTCGTCTGCGTTACATCACTGCTACGTGAGAAGATGGAGAAGCAGGCTGGAGTCACCATCGACTTCAGGCTTGATGGGAACCTGTTTAACATCAGGAGGCTACAGGCAACCACCAAGCTGACCTCGGAGACCATCATCGAGCTACAGTACGCTGATGACTGTGCCCTGGCTGCTCATACACCAGAGGCCCTGCAAAACATCCTAGCAGCAGCTGTAACGGCATACACCAGAATGGGACTGACTATCAACACCCAGAAAACAGAGGTACTCTGTCAGACCAGTGCTGGCCTCCCACAACACCCAATAACCCTCACAGCAGCAGGGCAACAGCTGCTCACTGTGCCCACCTTTAAATACCTGGGAAGCATTATGTCCGACACCTGCGAAATGGATGACGAGATCCAGAACCGCCTCAAACAAGCCTCAGTATCTTTTGGCCGTCTAAGGAGAAGGGTTTTTCAGAACAGCAACCTCAAACTCCATACCAAAGTGCTGGTATACAGAGCAGTATGCATCACTGCATTACTGTATGGATGTGAGGCATGGACTATCTACAGCCGTCATCTCAGAAGCCTGGAGACCTTCCATGTTAGATGTCTCCAGAAGATCCTTGGCATCACATGGCAGGACAGAGTGCCGCACACAGAGGTGCTGGAGAGGGCAGGCAGCTGCAGCGTGGAGTCCATCCTGACCCAACATCAACTCAGGTGGTTGGGGCATGTCATTCGAATGCCCAGCCACAGACTCCCACGTAAAATCCTCTATGGCCAGTTACATCTTGGCCAACGCAGTGCTGGTGGGCAGAAGAAGCGGTTCAAAGACCAAATGAAGACCACCCTGAAGAGATGCCGGATCAACCCCTCTTCACTGGAGGAACTTGCTTCCTGCCGAGACCTCTGGCGCTCTCACTCCTCACAGGGAGTGGAGTATATGGAGGAACAGCGCACACAACACTGTGCAGCAAAGCGTGCGAAGAGGCATACTCGCAAAGCCACCCCTGCTCCCCCCAGCACCCCCTTCACATGCCTGGTCTGCAACCGCAGCTGTGGATCCAGAATCGGACTATTCAGCCACCAGAAGACTCACAAATAAGAGAAGATGGTCATCATCGAATCGATGGACAACCATAAGCAAGTAAGTAAGTGTGTGTGTGTGTGTGTGTGTATGTGTGTGTGTGTGGTTGAATGTGTGCGTGTGTTTGTATGTGTGTGTGTGTGTGTGTGGTGTGTGTGTGTGGTGTATGTGTGTGTGTGTGGGGGTGAATCTGTGTGTGTGTGTGTGTGTGTGTGGTGGTGAATGTGTGTGTGTGTGTGTGAGAGTGTATGTGTGTCTGTGTGGGGGTGAATCTGTGTGTGTTGGTGTATGTGTGTGTTTTGTGTGGGTGTATGTGTATGTGTGCGTGTGTGTGTGGGTGAATGTGTGTGTGTGGGTGTGTAAATGTGTGTGTGTGTGTGTGTGTGTGGGTGAATGTGTGTGTGTGTGTGTGTGTGTTGTGTGGGTGTATGTGTGTGTGTGGTCGAATGTGTGCGTGTATGTGTATGTGTGTGTGTGGTGTAAGTCTGTGGGTGTATGCGTGGTGTGTGTGTGGTGTTTGTGTGTGTGTGGTGGTGTATATGTGTGTGTGTGTGTGTTGTGTGTGGGTGTATGTGTTGTGTATGTGTGTATGTGTGTGTTGTGTGTGGGTGTATGTGTATGTGTGTGTGTGGGTGAATGTGTGTGTGTGTGTGTGGTGTATGTATGTATGTGTGGGGGTGAATGTGTGAGTGTGTGTGTGGGGGGCTTATGTGTCTGTGGTGTATGTGTGTGTGTTTGTGTGTGGGTGTATGTGTGTCTGTGTGGGGTGAATCTGTGTGTGTGTGTGATGGTGTATGTGTGTGTGTGTTGTGTGTGGGTATATGTGTATGTGTGTATGTGTGTGTGTGGGTGTATGTGTATCTATGTGTGTGTGTGTGTGTGTGTGTGGGTGAATGTGTGTGTGTGTGTGTGTGGGTGAATGTGTGTGTGTGTGTGTGTGTGTGTGTGTGAGGGTGGGGCTGGCACCAGCTGGCCTCCTGCTGTGTGTCTGCAGCATGCTTACTGTGGGGGTTTTGGGTGTGTTTTTTGGGTCAGTTATGGATTAGAGACAGCACGTCAGTGGTGAGGACAGGGCCAGAGACCAATATCTGTATAAACAGCCAAAGCGCTGAATCAAATCCCACATCCACCCCTGCTATCGACCTCGGCCTCCTCACTGCCCTAGCCCCTCGGCAGAGCTTAGGACAGTGACCCACCAGACTCCATAGACCCACCAGACTCTCAGCTCTATATTCTCAACTCTCAAATATTATCTGTCTCTTCTGAAAATGCATAAAGGGATGTGACCGTCAGCATTGACAATGTATGGCAGATGTATGCTCCAGCGTGACAATGGATGCCCTATGCAGTCATATAGCCCCTAGCACAGGGGTCGGCAACCCGTAACACTCTAAAACACTGGGAGCCGCATTTTCTGTCGACGGGGGGTGCTACGCAAAAAAGGTGCGACCAGTTCATTTATTTCGCGGACCGGGGGGGGGGTGCAACGCGAAAATAATTATTGCGCCCCTCGGATTTTCTGTCAACGGGGTGGGGGGGGTGCTACGCCAAAAAAAGTTTGCGCCCAATTTTGCGCCCGATTCAATTGGATACTTTTTATTTATTTTCCCAAACCACGCGGAGCCGCAACATAAGGCTGAAAGAGCCGCATGCGGCTCCGGAGCCGCAGGTTGCCGAAGCAACTCCTGTTACCAACTGGACATCGTTGTAGTTAAGAAGCAAAGAGGACAGGAGGACAGTATCTGGTTAGTCTAAAGAATCTGTGGTGGTGTGTAGCGGTGGAGCTCCAGTAGGCTACATTCACATTTTACATTTTAAGCATTTAGCAGACGCTCTTATCCAGAGCGACTTAAGAGATGTGCATAAATACATGGTAGGAACAATCATAGTTTCGCGCAAGAGATCAGCGCAGTAATACAGTACGTGCGCCAACAAGTGAGCGTCCGCTACAGAATGTGAGGTCAATAAGAGTATGATTAGTTCCCTTGGCTGAGGACTCGGGTCTTTAGCTCTGTGTGCTAATCATGTCTCTTGTTGCATTGGGATCCTCGATTCAAAACTCAGCAGCAGACCAATTCCGTTACAGGTGCAGTGGTCCGAGTGCAGGATGTCTGGAGTTTCAGCCTCAGATGGGACCATGCTGTCATGTGTTGGCAGTTTACCTGGGTTGCTCCTTCCCGAAATGACAGGCTTGTAAGTCTTCCTGCACAAAGCCATCTTATCACCATGCACATAAATAACGATGTGGATATCACTCAGTTTGTCAGGCGAACGCATTATCTGAACTGCAGGGCAGGGCAATAAATAAGTAAATAAATCAAATTATTATTATTACTTTTTTACAATCAGACTCGTCAGAGCGATGTGATTTTGTACCATAGCATACCTGCCAACATTGATACCTGAAAATACGGGAGATTTTTTTTTGTGCTAACTAATTGGTGAAAGGGGGTGCAAGAACACATTTTTGACTAGGGTTGCAGGATATAAGTGTTGGCCAGGGGGAGGGGTTGTGAATTGTTCAGCAGTAGAATAGATTACTGGATTAAAAAAATTAAGCGGACATATTCTAAACCATTGGCAATAACAAATTTGGGCATGAATTTGTTGTACAGCTGATAAAAATAATTTCAACTACGTTGTGTGGCAAAATAATACCAGAGTCAGCAATTGCTGAAATACGGTAGAAACCGCAATTTAAATTGACCATAATCCGCATTTAGCTGGCTTGTATTTTCCACCGGCCTGCGATTGTCGAGTAAAAATGGCAAGGTCAATTTTATAAAGTTGACTAACTTTCATTATCATCCGCGCGAACGATCAGTTCCGTTTGGCAAGCCGCAGACAATTGAGAATCAACGCGCTGAATATATATTCACGCTGGATTGGAATTGGAATCGTTTTTGATATAGCTACCACAGGGTAGCTCATGGTTACGCTTGCCTGGATTCGTTTCTTTGTTATCACTGCAAAGTCTTGTGGAGCCGAGACAAAGAAATTCCTGATTCAAACATGATTATCCAATCCGCTAATTTGTTAACAAATGTGTAACGTGCTGAAGCCCCTTTAATCTCTTGGATCTCTTAGATCACGTTAGCCATCAGGATTCTTTCTGTATTTGTAAGAGGAATCCGTTTGGCTGCGCTTGATTTGCCTTTGTGAGTCAACGGTAATCTAGAAGCTGTGTGCTTGAGAAGGCACTTCCCCTGAAATAATCTCTGGGTCCGACAACGCAGAACACTTCAGAACACTGCAGCTGAACAGGGTGAATGAGTGAGAATGGGGCTCAACAGTTTCATTGCGATTATAAAGCGTAATAATATTGTGTCCTGCAGATGTTCCGCTATATTTCTGAAGGCTGAGCCAAGCAAGGCAGTCGCCTACATCTGATAGAAGGAACTGAACTAACCAAATTCAGATTGCACATCTCTCCCCAGTGCTAGCTGTCCATCACAGGTGTGATGTAACATGTTGGGGTTGGTGATGCCTCGTACACCTAGACATAAAATGCAAGTAAAGGTACAGTTGAACTCGCAACCCCCTAATCACTGGGGCATTGCGGTTTCCACATCCTTAGGTTGTAACTGAAAGAGGAGGTGGGCAGTGCTGTCTCTGTGGCGCTGAGTGAAGTCCTCAGTCCACGATGATCTTCAGTAACAGAGTAGACTATCACTTTACCCATCCTGAGAAATGTCAGGTTACACTCATTGCGGTCCACTTAGCCACTCACTCCCAACCTTCTCACCTCCTCTATAGACCTCTGTGTCGAAGCCGTTATGACTCCATAAGGAAGCAAAGCTGTTAGCGGGAAAGTCCGTCTACGAAAGGGGAGGAAAACAAAGAGTAGGCAGGCAGTTTGGAGACCATCTCGTTGCCCAAAAAGATGGGAGGCTCAGCCTGCCAGCCTCAGCCCTAAACAGTGCCGTCAGACGTTCGCGCAGCGAATGGAAGCGGCGCAACATAACTCTGGAGTCCCGGCCCCTGTCATTCTCCATGAAAATCACTGTCCCTCCGCTGATATTATCCCCCGATCCCCTGCATATATCAACGTAAATGTCAAAGCAATAACTTAAACCTCCTCCCCGTTCCTCTCATTATTTATTTATTATTATTATTTATATTTTTCGCATAAATAGACGTACACCTGGGAGATTTCCTCCATAATAAGCGGGAGATGTGGCGGGCGGTGAGACGGGAGTAAATGAAAGAGGCGGGGAGGCGTCGTATTTTATTTCGCCAGACGAATCTGAAGCACCGTTTCAGCAGCGGCAGGGCCAAGAAGAAAAAAAAAGAAAGAAAAACAAGGCTATAAATAAAGGTTTTTGAGGCAGGTGCCATTGTCAGGGTCAGGGCCCTGCGGTGTGAAGTGTGGTGGAAGATCAACCGGGAAAGAGAGAAAGAATCCATCACGACCGCAGAGCGATTTAGGGGGAGCGCAGCCAAGAACCAAACACTCCACCCAGGCACCCGGACTGCATTCCACTTTTCCGTAACAATAATAACAATCGTATAAATTGTAATCATATCGCCGAGTCACCTAAAGGTTAAAGCCACATTACCGGAGGGAGGCAAAGGCATTATAGCAATTATAGCAATAAAGCCTCAGGTCTCTGGATCTGCATCAATAGGAAGAGTATCACATTTATTAAATATTTAAACAAAAACAATATCCTGCCATTTAAAAAAAAGGTTTTTTTGTTTTAGGTGTGATAGTGGTTCCAAACTTCTTCCATTTCACAGTGATGGAGTCCATTGTTCTCCTGGGTGCTTTCAATGCTTTAGCAATGTTTTTATACCCTTCCCCAGATCTATGCCTCAACACAATTCTATCTCGGAGGTCTATGGAGAGTTCCTAGGACTTCATGGCTTGGTTTTTACTCTGACATGCACTGTCAACTGTGGGACCTTACATAGACAGGTGTGTGCCTTTCCAAATCATGTCCAATCAACTGAATTTACCACAGGTGGACTAGAATCAAGTTGTAGAAACATCTCAAGCAGTATCAGTGGAAACAAAATGCACCTCAGCTCACTTTTGGGTGTCATATCAAAGGGTGTGCACACTTGTTGAAATATGACATTTTACATTTAGATTTTTAATAATGTCTAAAAACCTGTTTTCACTTTGTCATTATGGACTATTTTGTGTAGAATTTTGAGACAAAAAATGAACTTAATCTATTGTACAATAAGTCTGTAACGCAATGAAACGTGGAGAGGATGAAAGAGGTGTGCAGACTTTCCGGCTTGACTGTATATATACATATATATATATATATATGAAGAGTTCATGCGCAAAAAACGATAAACGCCATTCCTGCCAAAACTAAGCCAAACGCGTCCAGATCATTGTGTTGCAAAACCTGATATATCTCATTCTTTATGGACAGTTATTCAATGTTTTGTTGCAGAAACCGATACACGCCGTGCCCTTTTGTTAGCACAAACCGAGATATCCACTACTGTATTTTATCCTTTAAAAGACACAACGTACTAAAGTACTAAAAACCGCGCAGTACAATTCAGAACAGGGACCTAGAAGGCAAAAGAGGACAAGATTGGTCTTTTCACCATAATATCAGGGCAGAGAGCGAACGCAGTCCCCCACTACCAGAAATTATGCAGTGGAGATTCGCACATTTGTGAAATTTGCAGTGGTCAGCACAACCGTGAGTCTCACTCTGGGTGAACCAATTTCAATTAAAAAAATCTGACTGTGGATTTATCTGCTTTGGAAACAAAACAAACTGAAAAATATCAAATTATATAGGCATTTTTAAATGTAGATTTTAGAAAATCTGTCTTCCTGTTACTTTACTTATGTCAGTTTAGGGTCACCCTTTTTTGGAAGAAAGAAAGCACAATAAAAAATCTTGGTTTTCTGAAAATGTCAAAAATGGATTCATCTGCTTTTGCACCCAAACTCGTCATATACTGTATGTATACAGTATATACTGTGTGTGTGTGTGTGTGTGTGTGTGTGTGTGCAAGGGATAAACCATGACAAGCCATGTGTTCTCAGGATGTATATGCATGCCTAGTGACACCATTCCCATCTCAGAAGTACGTATATATCCTGAGAATGCTTGGAGTAGTTTATTCCGCTTATAACACAAAAAATAATTAAAAAGCAAATGTATAAAAAATTTAAACCGTTAAAAAATGCTAAAGTAAAAATGATCATATTTTGGCCTGTGTAAATCCACCAAGAAAAATAATGAATCATTTGCCCAGGTTCATGAAGAGAATAAAACGTGAGATATTGGGCAGACTGTGCTGGACATTTATTCCAGTCATATCCATGCCATCAAGAACATAGACAGAATAATACTAAAAATGTTATTAGCTTGAGTTAAAATTAGCTAAAAGTAGCAATCATGGGAAAGATAAAAAATATGCAAGTTAAAATTGCTAACATTAGCTAGCTAACATGGATCACCTAATTTAACAAGCTTGTAAACTAGCTAAGTGCAGTATATTACCATAGCGAGCTAGATTAGTCAAGTTACCTAACGATACATAAAGCCAGCTAGCTATCCAAGTTGGAAGTAGTGCAAGATGGGAGTAGTTGGAAAGTTGGGAATAGTGCTAGCCAGCTAGCAAACTTGCCTCACAATGACTACAAATCTATTAAATTTACATAGCTTGATAATGTAGTAATATACAAAACATCTGGCTAGCTAGTTAGCTAACTAACCTACCTAGCCATTGCTAGCTAAAAATGTTTGCTTTCATGGTTTCAAGTTAGAAATATGGTTTCAAGTTAGAAATATCACACAACTCAAGTTAGTGTGGATTCGGTGTATGCTTGCTGAAAGAGGCAGACGTTATAGAAGCTGGCTGGCCAACTAGCAAGATATTATTTCTGTGTAAGTTAGGAAACAATTCCACTAAGTTACTGAAATCTTTTGATCTAAGCAAACGAGTCCTGTTGCTCAGAATATAGTATTTATCCAAGCCGTGGTATGTACCAATGTGTGCTACATATCCCTATAATGCAAAACTAAACAAACAGTCAATGTTAGGCACTGGAGGAGGTAAAAGGCAGAAAGTTCACATGTGTATTTAAACAATGTAACTTGAATCTTGCATACAAAGGTCTTTGCATACAGGACATGCATATCTTACAGAGGTGTCCATGTCTGGACTAAACCAGCGTCATTCACAGAAAACCCATCCATGTGTAAGTCAAGATGAGACCACAGATGTAGGCTACAAAGGCCGATTTTACAATACATGTCCTCAAAAGAAAAGTTTCACCCCAGCTGCAGGTTTTAGGCTAGGGCTAGGGGTGCTGTGTATCACACTGATATACAGGACACACGGACACTGTTGTGTTTATCTACACCGCAGGTGCAATAGATATGATATGGTTATGTTAACAAAACAAGACAATTGCAAATGGTAATTAAAAATGTTCCAGAAAGATCAATGTTTAAGATCGATGATGTGTGACTCTGTACAGTCCTGTTGTCAAGGCGGATCATTCCGGGCACAAATGTAGCTCTCCGCCAGTGTTGGGGGAGGAACAAGACGGGACATACTTTGAAAGTGCCCCTCCCCCTCCTTCCTAAAGCAAGTACAATGGCGCCACCCCCCCTCCTCCCGCCCCCCCCAATCGATGTGCATCTTGTACTCAAAGATAAATGCAAACCGATTCCTTTCCCCCAAACTAAACGTGGGGGGATAGTGGTGTGGATATGCCTCGCTCCAGTGACCCCGCCCGCACCCCCAGCCCTAGCGTCAATCAGAACCTGTCCTATGATCAATGCACTCTTTTAATCTCTCTCTGCAGGTCGCTATCCCACCGGATCTCCACCCCCCCAACCAAAGGGCCAAAGATTGAAACACATGCTCAACATTAACAACAAGCCAAAGGAAAAACCATCTCCGAATCTGAAGAGGTCCCATCGAGTCACAAGTCATTGCTCATATACGCAAGCACTGCAAAAATGTAACCTGGACAATTTTCACAAGTTTTAAAAATAATAATCATAATAAACTATATTCATAGCGCACCTTTTCACGTGACCACTGTTGCAGCCCAAAGCACTTCACAGGAAATCATATGTTTTTTTGTTTTTTTTTATGCTTAGAAACTGCTAAGTTAGGTTAGGCTTCGATAAGCAAACCTGTGATTCAGTGACAGAATGGAATGGTTGTGAATTCTTCATTTGTAACATTTCTAATTTTTCAGTCTCACATTTTATCAACCCCCTGCCCAATTTTCCTGTCGAACAAGCTTTCTCACCATGTGGCGGTGTAAAAAAATAGACTTCAGCTGCATGAGGACTTGAGATTATATATCCCAAGGTGAGACTGGTTCACCTGCCCTCACAAACGTGGCCTTGAGTTGAATTGGCGTGCATCAGGTGACGTGGGTCGTATTTGCTTATGACGGACGAGCTTTCTGATGCACTCAGAGGGGGACAAGGGAGGGGAGATGTGAGAACACTCTGCAATCACTGGTGAACGAGGCCCTTCAGAGACAGGGTAATTATCCGTTTAATTATCGGGTTACAGGCTGTGATTCGCCATCCCTGAACAAGGACAAGCCACCAATTAACCAGCTCAAATCAGGCAGGAGTGTGGCCGAGTCCGAGCCCACGGTTTTCCTCTGCGCTGAGCAGGTTCAAGGTGAAGTGAGCTGTGTTCGCTTGTGTCATACAAAACCTAACCTCGACGTACAAATGTACACATCATAGTGCTATGGTGGCAAGGCGATGTTATTTTACACCTGGGCTGTGCTATACTGTGCTGTAATGAGAATCTAAAGTTAAACAGAGAAATGGACTCGGTTGACAGACTCATGAGAATCAGCTTGAGCAAATGTGAGAGGTCCCTCGGAATGGACGTGCGGTCGGGGGAAAGAGAAGACAAGCGTGCAAAGAGAAAATATGAAAACCCATCTGGATGCTGCTCTGTCCTCTTTGAGTGTGTGCGAAAAACAGACACTGAAAAACAAGATAGCCGTTTCTGGCGGCTGCTGACCGGCCCGGCCCACCCGAGGTAATCGATCACAACTCCTGCCGGAACTTTCTGTGAACTGGCCAAGCGGTTCAGAGCCAAACCCACCCTGGCCAGTGAAGACATTACATTACATTACAGCCATTTAGCAGACGCTCATATCCAGGGCGACTTACAGTTTATATTTCTTTACATACAATCCATTTATACAGCTGGATATTAATCGAAGCAATTCAGGTTAAGTACCTTTGCTCAAGGGTACAACGGCAGTGTCCCATCTGGGGATTGAACCTGCAACCTTAACTTTACAAACCCAGTTCCCTAACCATTATACCACACTGAGGTGTGAGGTGTTTTTTTGTAACATCTTTTGTTCTTTCCATGGCACCTGATACTTCTGATCTACCTGGAGCCTGACCAGTCCGAAGCTTCCTGAACCCACCAACCCGCCCCTTCCCTCTGTCCCCGATGGTGACGCAGCGTGTTAGCCAGCGCTCAAGACATTCTGAGACCGATCCCGGCAACGTTTGCCCTCCAGAAATACAGACACACAGCTGTGCCATACAAATGTACTTGAGTGCATTCTGGGATAGCCGGGATCATGTGTCCAGACTTGTGTATCACACCTAAAAGCCCCGTAACCATGTGACTAAATCAGCAGTTGTCTAAACACGGAGGTCCCGGAGGGCAGCTGTATAGTTAAAGCTGCTCAGCCCTCATCCTCAAGCTTCAAACGCTGACAGACTCATTGATTATGAATTATGATAGACAGTATAGTTGATTCTAGCTATCTTCTTGTTCCACTTTTACTGGCTCTAAGTGTTGATGAGCCTTTTGAAAACCTTTTGATTGCACTTATGTACTTTGTAGATTGCTCTGGATAAGTGCATCTGCTACATGAATATAATGGAGTCTTAGAGGGCCATGGCTACTCAACTCTGGCCCTGGAAGGCTGAGGTGCCTGCTGAGCCTATCATCTCTGGCCCTGGTGTTTTTTTTACTGAAGTCTGGCCCTGATCATCCACACCCCAAAACACCAGGGAGACGTGTAGCCAGCTGGATATAATATAAAGAAATCAGACATGACGCCGGCCATGTAAACAAGCTCCGCTCAGAGGCACGTCGGGGTCTAGAGAGTGCCCTGGCAGCTGTGGCGTGCCCGCTCGCCCGTGGCCGTGTGTGAGAGATGTGTTGCCTTGGCGGGCCCTCCCTTTCCCGAGAGGGCAGATTCTGCCAGCCTTTTCCGAGGGTGGCGGGGAGGAGAGATACAATGGAGCCATCAGCAGCTGGTATGGATCTCAACGACATCTGCCGCTACCTGAACACAATACAATTGTCCCTGCGTGATGTCTCGTTCCATAACGAGTCAGTCACAACGGGGGTGTCTTCAAGTACAGTGTATTCCACCCTCCTATCATTGGCTGTTGGGATAAGGTGATGGGCAGACAGCCGAGATACATGGTGATATCAGCAAGGATTCAAACTTGCCTGTGTTAACCCCCTGAGGTCCGTGATTAGTTCAGAGAAGCTTTGTGATTTTGGTGTCGTCTGATATTTATCTAAATTTCATCAACTTAACACACACTTACTCCAAAGTATTTGATATTTTTATTTGAAGGACAAATTCTGCCGTCACAAAAGTTGTGAAAGCACACACTAAACTATAGTGACAAATTGTTTTGCCAATATGATTTTGTTCATCAAGGTCTTGGTTATGTAAGGGTGTCAAAATAGTTGAGTACATCTGAGATCTAAAGAGCTAAAAACCTGTTTTTATCAGAACTGGTCAAATTTATTTAAGGCTGTGGGAGGGCTATATGCTAATTTCCTGAATATTCATGATCCACACCTGAGGGTTGTCCACACCTCTAAGATCTGTCAGATGGGCCATCTCTCTCTCAAAGGCCATCAGACAAAGACAAAAGCCATCAGAGTAAGCAATAGTCAGTGAGCCATGCAGAAAACAGAAAAAAAAAAGTTTTTTTCATTTTGGAAGATTTATTGAAAACATCACACAAACTATATACAAAAAAAGTGCCACCCTTTGGTGCCACTTCTCAAAACAGTTTCTGGTCAACTGTAGACACAAGGGAACATCACAAACCTTGCACTCCCATGCAAACACACAAACAACATGACACAAGCACACCATCACCCGATCACACACAATCACACAAACACACACACGCTCCATCACGCAAACACACACACAACATGACACAAGCACACCATCACACACAAACACACAAACACACACAAACCAGACAAACATCCAGTGGGGCGTAGGGGCATGTCCAGGGGGAAGGGATAGGGAGTGCCCAAATCTGGACTGGCATGTTGGGTCTCGCCAAACACACACACTCTGATGACGCACTCCCAGGTCTGACACACGGAGAGGAAGCGGGATGTGAGTTGTGTGTGGGGGTGGGGTGTTTGCTGAATTGGTCACTCAATAATTGATAATGAAACACCCCAAGATCACACATGAACGTTTCTGTCTTGCAGGAGCTTGACCAACTTCCCAATGAACGGCAGCTCATGAAATATGCTTTTTGCGCTTTATTATGCACTGCGAGTGTGTGTGTGTGTGTGTGTGTACGTGTGGGTGTGAGTGTGTGAGTGTTAGCACAGGGGAATGTGCGTCACTTTCCCTAAAGCGCAGATAGCACCCGCACACGCCACAACGTCGGGTTCGATTGGCAGACAGGAGACCAGAGTCCAGGCAGACGTTTCTGAGACGCACTGGGGATGTTTGGGAACTGCAGAAAACACTGACAGCCTCCTCAGCTGTGCTTCTGTTGCTATTTATTTAGAGGTGTGAGATGACCTTTGGAAAGAATGGGTCATTGGACACCATTGAATTAGTCTACTATACACGCATCTGTGTGTACTCTTGTGAAAGCATGCATGGGGCATGTGTGTGTGCGTGCCTGTGTGCATGTGTGTGTTTGTGCTTGTATGTGTGTGTGTGTGTGTGTGTGTGTGTGTGTGTGTGTGTGTGTGTTTGCATGTACATGCATGCATGGACTGCACTTTTGTTTCCCCGACATCTTGCAGAGTACGCATTTCTTGCGACCAACAGAAGCCAGTTTGCCAACATCCAGAGTCTGTTTGGCAGTGGGCACAGGCACATGATCAAAAGTAGCCCGTTTTCTGGGTACATTACAGTGAATAGGCCATTTTGAACAGGTGAGTTTTGAGGTGTGATTTAAATTTTGTTATGGTGTCAGACTGTCGGATGTGTGGGGGGAGGGCGTGTAATTTGTGTAATTTACGTTTGAAGTCACAAGACGCTGAATAAATATAAATAAATATCAGCATGCACAGTGTTGCTGGCAGATCGCAAGCTAAACACAGACAAGAGCTTTTTTATATACTTTTTTTATAACATTTTAGGCTGTTTGAAAAGTATTTTTACATAGATCGTGTGTGCCTATTGCAATTTGTAATGTTACAACAAACAGAATATGTATAGCGTCACAAGACGCGGAGTTCATATATTTTCACAAGTATGCTGTCTCTCTTCCTCTGAATCCTCTTCAGTATCGGGACATGATGAGTTATTGTCTTTGCCGCTTTCCATCAATGCTCCCAAACACTCCAGAGCAGAAAATCTTGCCAACTTGAATAAAATGTGCTTCAAATTGTCACGACATTTTATATGTTGTTTACACTGGTGATTTCACACATGGCCCCACGCCCCTTCCCGAAACTAACACCTAGTTACCATGTCAATAGAAGGGGGATGGTACTTCCAGTTAAAACAAAGAGTAAAAGGCAAGGTTTACTTTTGGTCTAATTAACCTAATTAAAAAATCAAATTTTATATGCCAGTGCTCAAATCGTAAAGTCGCGATTCTAAGGTTTCTGTCAATATTTTTGCTACGTGTGTATGATAAAATCTTGCGACGTTAGAAATAATAATATACTTTTATTGCTGCTCGGATTGGTGGCGATCCAGTCGACCTCTGGGGGTTAACATTTATAATCTCTGATTAACACATTAGGTGCAGGTCATTTAAACAATATGAATTGAGCTTCAATGACACCCCTACATCTCGGCGCACACGGTCGTTTGTTGTCAGCCAATCAGAATGCGGCGACCAGATGAAACCGGCCAGTCAGCAACATCATGTGCGATTACGCATCGATCATCCATCAGCAAACACAAATTGGCATGGCAAATTAGGTGATGGATCGCGACAAAGTAAAAATCAATCGACCCGGTTATCAACCCGTTCATTTTCCCATGACAGACCACAGGGTTTTAAAGTAGAAATGTCAGGGAAAAGAAATCAATGAAAAGATGATTTTGCTAATAAAAATGGCGTTTATCCCCAGCTGGGATGGGCAGTAATATTCATAGGCCCTTGGGGGTCACATGGCAGTGCGCCTTGCGACGGCCTCTGATGGGTCTGATGAAGAGCCGCCGCCTCGTCAGTCGTGCGTAATGAAGTCAGCGGGCGGACGCGCGTCACGACTGCTTGGCGTCGCGTTAGGCGTCCCGCATCACGCTCCTCGTGACAAGCATGGAGCCCCGACAGCTCCCAGAGAAAAATTCAAATGTCTGCATTTCAACGACTTGTTACGTTGGTAAGCAACGAAAGAAAAAAAGAAAATGGAACACGAAGAGGAACATGAACACACGCACGTGAACGTGACCGCACAGACTCATGCAATGCTCCCAGCAGGATTGGTTATTTCCTCCCTTTTATTTTATTTTATGCTTTTTCCCGGAATGCCCAATCGTATTCTAAGCTATGCTCCCTTCTCCCTTCAACCTCCGCTGTAAGTTCGGCAAAGCGTAGACAAGCACGCGCACAGAGTTCTTCTCACACCGCAGCTCACATAGAAATGAGTGCACAGCACTGACAGACTCACCACCAGACTCACCACACAAGCACTTCCGTGATGTAATTATGGATATTCATGTACTGTATATGTTATGTAGTAGACGCAGAGACCCTTATGATGTTCACTTCCAGACCTCAGGCAGTGCTAGATAGTCTCTAGATGAGTGGTCTCTCTTGTGCCCTTGGAGAGCCGGAGGGTGTGAAAATCTTTGTTGTTATTCAGCACTTAATTGATTGAAAAGCTGTTGATTAGACATCACCTCCCCTGGTGTCTTAGATCTAAGTTGGTTGCTGATTTTAAGGTGAAAAAAGAAACCAGCAACCCTGCGGCTCTCAACTACTCTCGACCGCAGCCAGGTAAGAATGGCTGAGTAGCCTGTTCTCATCACCAAACATTCTCAGGGTCTTATATTCTACTATAGCTTTCCTCTACCCAGAAACATGGACGTTCTGGAATTGTCTGGCGCATAAAATTCACCATAAAATAATCAACGACAGTAATAAAAGCCCCCGGCAGCCATTACTGTGGGTGAGGCGTGATTGCAGCTGCTGTCTGTAAGAGTGAGTCACTTTTCAGGCCTGATGGCAGTGACTGATTCAGGAGTGACACCCAGCAAAGACCTGGCGAGCACACACAAGAAGGTCTACTGCAGCCACATGCTGGGGGAAAAATGTGCTGCCCCTTAGACATTCAAATAAACTCACACGCACACACAAACACACACACATATACACACACACATGCACACAGACACTGACACACACACACACATATACACATACATACATGCATGCATGTACATGCACACACACACACACACACACACACACACACACACACACACACACACACATACAAGCACAAACACACACATGCACACACACAAACACACACATGCACACAGGCACGCACACACACATGCCCCATGCATGCTTTCACAAGAGTACACACAGATGCGTGTATAGTAGACTAATTCAATGGTGTCCAATGACCCATTCTCTCCAAAGGTCATCTCACACCTCTAAATAAATAGCAACAGAAGCACAGCTGAGGAGGCTGTCAGTGTTTTCTGCAGTTCCCAAACATCCCCAGTGCGTCTCAGAAACGTCTGCCTGGACTCTGGTCTCCTGTCTGCCAATTGAACCCGACGTTGTGGCGTGTGCGGGTGCTATCTGCGCTTTAGGGAAAGTGACGCACATTCCCCTGTGCTAACACTCACACACTCACACCCACACACACACACACACACACACACTCGCAGTGCATAATAAAGCGCAAAAGCATATTTCACGAGCTGCCGTTCATTGGGAAGTTGGTCAAGCTCCTGCAAGACAGAAACGTTCATGTGTGATCTTGGGGTGTTTCATTATCAATTATTGAGTGACCAATTCAGCAAACACCCCACCCCCACACACAACTCTCATCCTGCTTCCTCTCCGTGTGTCAGACCTGCGTCGTCAGAGTGTGTGTGTTTGGCGAGACCCAACATGCCAGTCCAGATTTGGGCACTCCCTATCCCTTCCCCCTGGACATGCCCCTACGCCCCACTGGATGTTTGTCTGGTTTGTGTGTGTTTGTGTGTTTGTGTGTGATGGTGTGCTTGTGTCATGTTGTGTGTGTGTTTGCGTGATGGAGCGTGTGTGTGTTTGTGTGATTGTGTGTGATCGTGTGATGGTGTGCTTGTGTCATGTTGTGTGTGTGTTTGTGTGATGATGTGTCTGTGGCCTGGTGCTTAACTACACAGCCCAGGACGACTCAGACAGAAAAACAACACAACTCATGTTTGTTCACATACGGATTACGCCCCCAGCTCCACCCCACCCTCTCTGGCACGTCACATCGCTCTCCTCTGCTCCTCACCAACCCTTTTGAATTCAATGTCAGGCAATTAATTACGGCATAATTACAGAGACTCACACACCACCCATCACTCAAACGCAGAGAGGCAATGCAACATGCAAACCCCCGAGGGAGGGGGGGGGGATTTCTGACTCCAGTGCAGATAATGGGACCTGACTCCCACAACAATGAATCAAAACCCGCTCAGTCGCACTGATGAAGGTGTTCAAGGTATTTTTTTTCTTTTTTTGATTGGGCTCCAGAATCAAACGAAATAAATTAAACATCAATTACAAAGCGCAACGGCGCGCCAGTGTTGTTTTCGCCTCGTTTGTCACACGTGAGCCCGGCACGGGTCTGGCGGTCTCTAATTGACACGACGAGGCGCAAGCTGATAACAACAGCGGCATTCCTCATGTCTTTATCTAACCCTGGCAACAGACGGGAAACATAAGCCGGCAGCACAAAAAGATCATAATAATGATCATAAAAACGACACGCAATAGCGAAGGCCTACTGTACCGAGCTGGGTCAAATTTGTTGTTTGAAATATTTTAACTCTTTGGATGCCGGTAAAAACACTTGCGGATCCCTGCAATTTTTAAACAAAGATGGTTTACGAACCAAAAACGTTATCATATGAAGTGATTACTTTGCTATTTCTTGGTGCTTTTAAATTGTCAGTAATCTGCAGTACATTTGTACTTTTGGGGGTTAAAGTATAAAAAAAGACATATTTGAGACAATTCTGCTACTGCACACTTGAGAGTAAAACCGCACCTCCGCAGCCCGAAGGCATTTTCGTCTTATTCAGTGATGCAGTTTCTGTGATGCCAAGCGCGAAGACGCTCTCCGAACTGAGCCGAGCACAGCTGCACCGCAAACGACACTAAACGCAAGCTGTGTGTAATCGCTCTCGCTCATCGAAAGCAAACCCCAAAGTGCGAATTCATCCAACTAGCCAGTGCCTCACAGGCACGCAGAAGATTGCTCTTGGTTGAAAAGTGTGCATTAGCATAAATAGCGGTTATGGATTTCACCTACACTTGCTGTACACGGATGTTTCTAGATCAGGGACTGCATTAATATCCATTATGAGCTCAAACGTATCCTAGATCAGGAGCTGTATTCTAAATGACGTAATTGTAATCTCAGACTAGGACCAGTTTCCCCCTGTCCATATCCGAACCATATCCATTATGAGCTCAAATGCGAAACTGACCCTAGATCAGCCTTACTCTGAGGTGCTTTACGAACACGGCCCAGGACTGGCCTTCGCGATGCATGGCATAGAAAATAGAGGTAATGCTTTTAAAACCTGCGCATACGCAGGAAGACTGTTTCCGCCAGGATTGGCCTTCGTCGTGATCAGTATCGTATATTTTGACACAGAGAGGGTGATTGACAGGACCCACACAGATATAGCGCCGCCCGCAGCCCTCGCAAAGACGTGCTGATTCCCTCAGGAAAACCCTGCCCATTGTAAAGCGCTGTGTGACAACCTGTTCTTAAAAGGGTCTGTGCAAATAATAAAGACTGATTGATTGATTGATTGATGCAGGCAATTACAGGGCTGTACTGGTAATGCCATACCCGTCTGTCAATAACACAGAGCCAAGAGGGGAACACATTCTTTATCTCCCTTTGTCTAACCAGGTAGGTCGACTGAATGTTCAATTTCAATTTGCAGTGATGACCTGGGGAATGAAAGTGGGTGGGGAATGCGAGGGACTGTGCAGCCGATCAGATATGGGGGGATTAGGTGGCCAGATGCTTGTGGCAATTTGACCAGGGCGCTGGGGGTTAACCACCCCTACTCTTCTGTAATGGGAAATGGGAACGGCAGAACCCACAGGGGATCGAAGTGTAAAACCTGCAAAAGCTGTGTCCCGTTCAGGATTAAAACTGGCAGTCTCTTGGTTTATTTTTATACTTTTTATTTGCTGCAGCTGGGTGATAAACATGAAACACCATGCACATCTTAGATACAGTGTTGCTATAGTATACAAGCTTTGAGCTGGAGTTATTGATGGGGGGCGGACAGACCAAGGACCCTCCATTGAACGGCATGACGGAAGTGTTCCTCCCGGGTGTGGTCAGCAGGCCCCATCCCCTCAGACTGTGTCACACCCAGGACTGTGTCATCTCAGACTGCGTCATCGCGTTTCACCGGGTCTTACCTCTGAGACGTCTTCTTGTATTTCCTTCTGTTGGAAACAGACACAGAAAGAGGAGAAAGGTGTTGAAAGCTGTTGACCCCGGCTTGGATTTCATTCTTTATTCATAAAAAAAATGAACAATCATATCCCATTATTTTCCAGTAATGGTATCAGTTTTTTGTTCGGTCTGGATAAATACAAAATTATTGAACACGGGTCTTGCATTGCGGCCATTACGGTCTTGCATCAGACGGCCATTACGAAACAAACAGAAAGCAGCAAAACACCTCCAGCATGTTTCGAGAACTGAAGGCTTTGTAAATGCGAATGACGCTGTTCCTATTCACGCTATCTAGTGTTAAACAGAGGTGTTTGAGTGGACACAGGCCAGAAGAGGCCACGCATTGTACGGGGTGTGTCTGCACAGGCTTGCGCCTTTGTGAGTAAAATTCATCTTTGGCCCATTGTAAGCTCCACGTTCCGTTTCACCTGTATTAACGAAAACTATTTCTTTATTTTTTCGGTTGAGGACACAGAGGTGTTGTGTTGACCTTGACCTTATAGGGCAGGGGTGGGGCAGGGCGGTGCAAGACATAGAGAGTAACACTCTAACGTGCACCTGAACACCTGTACACATGTTAATCAGCACAATGGACATGAGGACAGACAGGTTTATTTATGAAGGTCACGAGCTCCGCCATCTTTCTTTCCCACCTAGAGGACCTGAGGGTGTGGATCGGGGTTCATCAGGAGCCTGCATCTCTATCTGATCAATCCTCTCTGGAGAGATCCAGAACAGAATGAGCTTCACGGAACGAGAGAAGTGAAGCGTGGCACTTCAGAGTTCATCTCACCGGCAGCTCAGATGCAATCAGCATCGCTGCCACCCAGACACCACAGAGCCCCAAACAACCCACCCCACCTCGACCCCACCTCCTGCCTATGCTCCCGAGTCCCCCCCAATTAAAAAATAGAACCCCCCCCAAAACAAAAACCCTAATAATAAAACACTAATAATAAGTGAAATTCACAACACCTTGTTTTTCATATCCCCCTTCCTTGCATAGCGGGAGATCTTATCGTTGCTACAACTGGAGACATATACAGTATGTGCTTGGAATTCAAATTAGTTGAGAGATTGAACATTTGCAATATGCTTTTGAATATTTTTTCTTCATAGTTGACATTGTAGGTTTTACAATGCTGTCTGTCAGGAACACTGATAACGTTGTGATAGGTAAGATCAATAAAGCTTCAAAGCTTTTTCGAAGCATATGTATATATATAATATTTATATATATATATATAAATTCCCTTCATAAAACTCAACTATGAGGCCTATCTATGCAATATAGTGTACATTTAGATTCATTGATTCCCTGAATGAACACTTTGCTAAGAAAGATAAGTAACACATTTTGCGCAGAGATTCATAAAAGTTTTTCTTTTTTAATCTTTTAATGTCAGGAGAGGGAAGCTGTACGACTGCGAATCTAATGGAGGAGGAAGAAGGGGCAAGCGAGTCACTGGAGCGAACTCCCAGCGGAATTGCGCATTCTGAAGCGTCCGTGACCACATTACGGACAGTCTGCTCGCCTAAAATTGCTTTGTGGCCCAACGACCCGTGACCAGACACGGCGGAAATACAGACGCCGGGAGATTTTCGGATTGTGCGCCGTCCCCTATAAGCAAGGCGAGTGCAGCTAACGCTGGTACGCCTGCTCATTTGGAGGCCGTGGGTGGCTGTACGCCGTAAAAATAGACCGTTTCCCTTCCGGCCGCGCGGCAGAGATACATCTGCCGGTGTAAACAAACCAATCGCTATGCCGGAGGCCCGCGGACGGACTCCGAAGCAGGGGGTTCTCAATCCTGGCCCTGGAGGGCCGCAGGCTTCTGCTTTGTTTCTCAGAACTTAATCGACCGGTTAAAGCAGCTGATTACACAGTTAACTCACTTAACTTTTCCTGGGTCTAAATTGGTTGCTGATTATGAGGTTAAAAACGTTAAAAAACTGCGACCCTCCGGGGCCGGGACTCAGAAGCCCTGCTCTGGGGGGCGGCAGCGCGCCGCCTCACCTTCTCTCAAGGGTGGCGCTACTGCGGTCCCTTCACCGCCGGCCCGCAGACGTGTCCCAGGCAGAGGCCGCGCCCGACCACAGAGCGCGCATGAATAAGCAGACCGCCGCCACGTGCCCTTCACAGCCGCGGTTACGCGAGACGGCTAACGCGCACGGCCACACCAGCACTGCTGGATTTATTACACTGCAGATGACGTTTTACGCCTTATCTTTTTGTCTGTTTTTTGTTGTTGTTGCTTTTATTCATATAAGCATGGTGTGAGTCACTCATTCATTACTCAGAACCCCCGCAGCCTATAACACCTGTAACAGCAGCGATGAACAGCACTGAAAAAAATCTTGTTTCACGAAGCCCTCGATGAATACAAGGACATCGAAGCAATTAGCGATTAGGAATGACAGAGAGCAATGTATCTATTGATTAGTGGTGGCTCTGAGCCTCGATAGCCTGTGGCTCCTGATATCACACAGGGGCCAATGCTGTGAGCATCACACATGCACACGCACACACACACACAAACACATGCATATACACACACACACACATGCACACACACACGCACACACGAACATGCACACAGACAAACACACGCACACACACACACACATCATCTCCCTAGCCTGCTGCCCCTTCACTGAACAGCTGTTATGAGACAGACGCCCCTGCTGAGATTGAGACCCTGTCCGGAGGGTCTTGGGTGGATTATAGACCATAAACAATGACACGATAAATCTCTCAGCCTCACGAGAGAGAGAGAGAGAGAGAGAGAGAGAGAGAGAGAGACCAGCCACCACAGCAATGTGCGCATGTTTCTGTTTCTGCAAGCCCAACACCAGCGCATGCTTTGTGTTGTGTGTGTGTGTGTGTGTGTGTGTATGTGTATTTGTGTGTGTGTGTGTTCGTGTGTGGGTATGTGTGTTTGTGTGTGCGCATGCTTTGTGTGTGAGTATGCGTGTGTGTGAGAGAGTGTGTGTGTATGTGTGTCGTGCACATGCTCACACATACAAATAGCAACTACGAGAATGAAATTGTTACTCTCCCGTTACACCATGTTTATTTTTTCCATTAAATACATTTTTTCTTTTTTTATTCTATTGAAATAAATATATAAATAATGACAATAATATATGGTTTGTGTTCAGTGCTTTGGCATGTTCAATGATCACCTCAACCGATTATGGAGAAGAGACAGAACAAGCCGCAAATTCCAACTCTGTCTCTGTCGCCTTGTGTCAGTCACATGTGTAGTACATCCTCTCTTTCTTCACCAAACATTTGAGTTTTTTGTCTGTTTTAAAAGGGAGACAGGAAATAAGCAAAGGTGCGACAGAAAGGATAAGTCTGTATCCGTCTCTCTTCTCCGTCTGTCTTTCGTTCCTGTTGATTTTTCTGCTACATTAAATTGATTTGGAGCTTTCCAACTTTGATTTTGTAATAATGTGACAATGCTGTCCGGACTTTCACATGCAAACGAATCACTTAAAAAATAGACTCTTGATCAGCGTTAAACTCGTATTTGGGTAAAAGTACATTTTTTATTTTTATTCAAATAGAAAAATCCTCAAAAGAGCAGTTTATCTGGAGTTTGCGCATGCACCCATCACACACAGGTCTAAGCAGGATTTGTATCCCGCTTTTAAACTGAAATAAAAAATGAAGCAAAATCTGAACTCAATCAGCATTCAAAGGGAAATGGAAAAATGCTACAGGTTGCAAGACCAGAAGCATGCATGCACACACAAACATAAACATCTTAGAGAGAGGAACGCACACACTCACGCTCACACACACTCACTCACACACTCACATACACTCACACATGCACACACTCACTCACACAGACATGCTCACATACTCACAGTCACACTCACAGTCAGTCACACTCACACTCACACTCACACACACACACACACACACACACACACACACATACACACAAACACACACTCACAAACACACGCATACACAGATGGACAGATGGACAGGAAAGGGTATTTTACGAGCTGTACTTACAGTCCCCTCAGCCGCAGCCATATCTTCTCGATCTGATCTGGTTGAAGGTACTTCAGAGAGTTGCTCTCAAAATCCTCGATTTCCTTGGTTGGAGATTCCATGACGTTTCCAGCAGTGATAATAATAACAATAATAATAATAATAGTAATAATTACAATGATAATAATAAAGGGTAAAGTAAAATAAACAGGAAGAGATGGAGAAGGCAGCACACTGGAAGTTGTTGTTTTTTCTTGTTTGGTTTTGGTGTTTTTATGGGCAGAAGCCCCCCCTGTCCCCTCCGTTTCCTGTGTGCGCTGCGATGCTGGTGCCGGGACAGAGCCCGTCTACTCTCCTTCCCTCCCTCTCCCCGCTCTCTTTTTCACTCTCTCTCTCTCTCTCTCCCTCACTGTCCCCTCTCTCTCCCTCCTCCCTCCCTCTCTCTCCCTCTGTCTCTCCCCCTCCCCCTCTCTCCCCCTCTCTCTCTCCCTCTCTCCCCCTCTCTCTCACTCCCTCTCTCTTTCAGTCAATGTGTGCCCCCCCCAGCTCTGGACGAGTGCGCCAACTACTCTGGTTTCAGGTGCGCAGTGAGCGCGTGCGACAGCACTGGGGGAAAATTGGGGGCACAGCTGATCTGCTCACCACTGAGTCACGGACATGCATATCTGTGATAAGCCAAGGGGAGGGACACAATCAATAACAACCATGAGCAGGGATCACACCAAAGAGAGGGAAAGACAGAGAGAGAGAGAGAGAGAGAGAGACAGAGAGAGAGAGAGAAAGACAGGGAGAGAGAGAGAGATGACGGGCGCTGCCAATTGACCAGAAAGCTTTGGCGTGTTTATGTGAATGGAAGGGGCGTGGACATTCCACACACACAAGCACACATGCAAGTATGCATGCTCTCTCTCACACACACACACACACACACACACACACACACACACACACACACACACACACACACACACACACACACACACACACACACACACACACACACACACACACACACACACACACACACACACACATATGGACACACACACACACATGCATGGCTCCCTGTCAGAGTGACAGCTGAGCAGTCTCTTTCTCCTGCAGCAGAAAACTGAGACAAAGGCTTTGCTTAGCCAGAGAAAGAGGAAGAAAAGAGAGAGAGAGAGAGAGAGAGAGATGCATCACAATTCAATTCAATGCTCTCTCCCTCTGTGTCTCTCAGGTTATGTACATATATGTATGTATATATATATATATATATCCTGTCAGATTATATTAATGATCTTAATAAAATATTAATATTCATTCAAATTTGAAATGTTTCACTGGCATGAAATCCTGTAAACACTGCGAAATAACAACAACAATAATAAAGATCTGTCTTTC
>JAINUG010000187.1:1057500-1082500 GCA_029706075.1 Aldrovandia affinis
TCACTGTGACTACAGTTATAAATAAGCTCCTTATTGCTTCAATCTCAGTTTGTGATCTATAGTGATTTATTTTATGACATGAAAAGCGAAGGCAATTCAGGGCAATTGATTGCAGACAACACCATTCACATTTAGAGGGGGTGGGGGGGAGACACAGAGGCACACAGGATGCCTGAGGGTGCACAACACAGGCTACAATTTCCCCAAAGAAAATCCCATGGTGCAAAGACTAATGGAAAACAGATTTTTTGCAGTAACTACTACTACAAAAATAAACGTTCAGTAGCATTAAAAATATATAATAATTCCAAATTTTTCCCGGTTTTCTCCCAATTTAGTAGCCAATTACACCCTCCATTTATTTAGATTTACCCTCCCCACACGGGTCCGCCTCTTGTCTCTACGAGGCAAGTTAATTCTCAGAGGGCAGCAAACTCTGTTTCCTTCGAGACGGAATTCGCCCCCACCCGTGTTCTGGAGACTCCTTACGTGCTTCACGGTGGACCTGAGCCGTCTCACCCTCCCCCTGGGGTGGACAGCCAAATGCTTCGCCCGATTGGAGCTGACGACCAGGGCCGATCTGGTAGAGACGGGTTTCGAACCACATCCCTGATTGGCAGCGCACACCATCGGACCAGCCAAGATATGATACGTTAGACTGCTATGCTATCCGCCGCTGTTTAGTAGCATTTTAAGAGTACTCTTTTGGGGGGAAGTGCTATGTGAAATGTCTTGGATACTTGTAATAAAATAAAAAATGTTAATCTAAAAAAAAAAAACTGAAAAACTGCAGTACTGCAGCTTTACTTCTCATGATACATTTCCCACAATGCAGTGCTTTGCTGTAACAAATGACAGTGCTGTACTGCATCACCTGTGGATGTCTCTGCCAGCGTATCCAGGCCTAAAAGGATGACACGTGCCTGCGCGGCCTGCGCGGCCTGCGAGTGTGGCGCAGAGGAACAAACCGCAGACCATGTCATCCTGGATTGCCCAATTTATCGGGCACCCAATGGGATCCATGGTCTGTTGGCTTTGGACGACGACACGGTGACATGGCTGCTGGAGGTGTGCCCCGAAATATAGTCCAGGTGAACCCCCCCTAGGCTTGAGGTGGTAAAAGGATAGCCTAGGGGAGCAGAAAAAAATTAAAATAAAGAATATACCCAAACGAAGAAGAAGAAGGATGACACGATGTAAACTCTCGAGACAGCAAGGTCAAGAGTCTCTCAGGCCAGCCACGACAGGAAAACTTGTCAACGTACAATTCCCAGAACAACCTTTACACGACCCGTCACATCTCAAATGCCAAAGAGCCTAAAATATCCGACTGGAGCTGTGCTTGCTGATTCTTCACATAAGGAAGAGAGAGCTGTAACCCCCCATTCACATACACACAATTCTTTTTTTGTTTGTTTGTTGTTGTTGCTTTTTTTGCAGGAATGTCTGAATTTCCCTTTGATAAAGACACACATTCACAGCACGAGCAGAAGCTTTTAGAGGTGCTGGAGCCAGCAGGTGTGTGGCGGGCAAACGCAGCTCCTATGAGCAGGGCCAGTGAAACAGAGAGCCAATGCGAGCGCCGTATATACGGGCCATAATAGGGAACACAAATGTAATGAATGTCTGCTCTTGTTATTGTTATTGTCATGGCTATAACTGTTTATTTTTCTGTTGTTATGATAACATTTCTTATTATTATTCTTGTTATTATTATTCAGACTTGTTAAAAATGTTGTAAATGTGTATCGATGCCAGAAATGTGAAACCTCTACTATCAGGAATAAACCCCAAATCACTGTCCCCCCACCCCTCACCCCTCAGCCCTCACCCCATGCCCATCATCACTGGAACTGAAGGCAGCGTTCTCGGTAAATTGATGAGGCCCAGAGCTGTGATTAGGTTAGGGCGCAAGCGAGCGCCATTAGATTAACAGCTGAAGACACGGGAGAATGTTTCCGGCAGGAATGCAATAAACGGAACACACACGGTGACGGGACGAGCTGCCCCCTGCAGACCTCTGCTAATCTCTCTCTCTCTCTGTCACTCTACTCTACATTTTAATCAGCCACAGAGCGCTCTGATAGGCCGCAGCAGGCGTTTCAGTTTCCATCACAATCGTTCCATTCCAGTTCGTTGATGAGAGTAAACACAATAAGTGTCCAAATAAAAACTCCCAAATAACTTCACACAATACAAATTGACACAATAAAAAATTGAGATCTTGATCAGAAAATTACATGGACATCAGCATTAGTTGAGGTGCTGAGCACAAGGATCTATGATGCACAGAAGAAAAAGCTCTCAACGTTCATGAGCTCTGACACACACACGTAGAATCACACAGGGGGGTCTAGGCCTGAGTTGTTTTTCGTTAAGCGTTTTGTGACAATGCATTTATTTAAAAAATGTTACATTTGATTTGATGTTTGACTCATATAAAGCTCTGATAAACGAAATGTCCTTGCTGTGTTGCATATAATATTATGTAGTACAGATTGTACAAAAAGCAATGACAATCACACGGCAATCATTATAGTGGTCGGAATTTTGTGCAGAATTTAACTGGGTCGCTGTAGAGACACAGAGAGGAAAACGATTCTGTCTTCCTCCTGTTGTCGGGTACCAACCCAATTATGACCCAATCACCATCGCCCGGCCACCTGTGGGTATAATGCAATGCACCTGTGGGTATAACGAGGAGGAAATAAGCATCTCTGATAACATTGAGAAGAACGGGGCAGGGGGCAAAAGCTCTAACGAACATCTCAAACACAAAATCCAGACACTGATCTAGGTCCGTGGGTTTCTGTGATGATCTTGCTGTGAACTCCTGCCGGTATAATTAGGTACGCCAATCAGTGCTGGCGCACAGCTGAATGGGGTGAGTGGATTGTGACCGAGATATGCTATGGCTGGCCTTCCCAAAACTCGATCTTGTGAATACTGGTTTTTGTTCCAGTTTTTCTAATGAGATGCTATTAGGATGATAGTCTGCAAAGGGGGCAAAATGACATACACCTGATTGATTGATTGATTGACTGGTTGATAGACTGGTTGGTTGATTGATTGATTGACTGGTTGGTTGATTGATTGATTGGTTTACAGGTTAAAATCACATTGGCAGTCTTAAGGGGAGACTACCCCCCATAGATTTTCTATGACTATAGACGGTATTTCCTGATGTATGGGCTGATACCTACGACTGCACTCCTATGCATGATACCAACACCATCATCAAGTTTGCAGACGACACAACGGTGGTGGGCCTCATCAAAAACAACGATGAGACGGCCTACAGGGAGGAGATCCAGCACCTGGCGACGTGGTGCGCCGACAACAACCTGGCACTGAACACCAAGAAGACCAAGGAGCTCATCGTGGACTTCAGGAAGACTAGGGCTGTCGCTCACGCCCCCGTCCACATCAATGGGGCGGAGGTTGAACGTGTCTCCAGCTTCAAATTCCTGGGTGTCCACATCTCCGAGGACCTCTCCTGGACCTTCAACACCTCATCACTGGTCAAGAAGGCTCACCAGCGTCTCTTCTTTCTGAGGAGACTGAGGAAAGCCCACCTATCTCCTCAGATCCTGGTGAACTTCTACCGGTGTGCCATTGAAAGCATCCTCACCAACTCCATCATGGCCTGGTATGGCAACTGCACTGCCTCTGACCGGAAGACACTGCAGAGGGTGGTGAAAACTGCCCAACGCATCACTGGCTCATCTCTCCCTGCCATCAAGTCCATTTACGACAGACGGTGCCTGAGGAAGGCTCAGAGCATCATCAGAGACTCCTCTCACCCTAACCACGGACTGTTTGCCCTCCTCCCCTCCGGGAGGCGCTACAGGAATCTTCGTTCCAAGTCCAGCAGACTCAGGAACAGCTTCTTCCCCTCCGCTGTCATCTCCTGAACTCCTCATCGCCTCCTCACCCCCTCCAGTGACTGCCCCTCTCCACCTCCCCGTAGTATCCTGATCTAGACTCTGGATCACTCCGGATACTCTGACTCTGGATACTATGGTTTACTCTTCATGTAGTAACTCTGTTCACTGACTCTGGATACCCCCCTGACTACCCGCACTAGCTCTGTCATACCTTCATTCTGCACATATCCATGTACAATATTGTAATATAGCCTTGTATAATTCTGTATAATTTTGCTGTACTACCTATACATATATTCATATATTTATATATTTATACTCACCTGTACTTACCTATACATAACTGCACTAGTCTGTATATATATTATAGCAACCTAACTACCTTTATAGTAATTATTCAATACTGTGCCTGTTAGCATTATAACTTCTGCTATAGTACTGTATTGTAGCACTTACTGACATGTTTGCACTCTGGTTAGATACTAAACTTATTTTCGCTGTACTGTACCTGTACTGTACAATGACAATAAATTGGAATCTAATCTAATCTAATCTAATACGAGGACATAGACACAATCTCTTCTGTAAAAAGTTTCTTTTCTAATGTGTCAACATAAAAAAACACATATGTTGACATATGTTGACACATATGATGGTGTTAGTGCCCTTGGCGATATATGCCAATTAGGCCTAATTAGATTCAAGATTCAAGATTCAAGATTTGTATTTGTCACATACACACACGGGGTGTGCAGTGAAATGGAAAGTGGCAATGCTCAACGAAAAAGTGCAAAAGGGCAACAGTACACAGTATTTACAGTAAAAGACAATTAGGCCTAATTAGCACCTAATTAGCATAATAAACATACAATTCAGAAAACTTGCAATACATTTTTTCTTAGTTTTTATGTACATAACAAACTGGGAATGTGTTCATAGTGATATCTATTTTCTTTCTTTTTTTGCCTATCTAGGGGGTAGTCTCCCCTTAAATGTTGAAAGTGCAGACCCCTGGTCACGGAGGCCTAACATCTGTTTGTGGGAAATAAAGGCAAATTCCAATGAGCCGAACAGTCCAATTAACTCAAACACAAAATAATAAAATCGGAAAGGCATGTTTTAAATCACTTTATAACTAATTATGGAATTGGTTGGAACAAAAACCAGCATGCAGAGGGGTCCCCAGGATTGAGTTTGGGAAGCCATGTGTTATGGCATACACCAGGGTTCCTCAAATCTAAATCCGGTCCTGGTTTTCCTTTCTCTCAGGTAGTTAATTGAACAGTTAGTGCAAATGATTGAACAGTTAGTGCAGTGTCTTCACACCTGACTCCCGGGTAAAGGGAAGGTGGAAAAACAGCAGTACTCGGCTCACGAGGATCGTGATTTGAGGAACCCTGGGGTACACAGTATTATTTTTTTATAGAAATGGGTCGGGCGTGTGACACCAGATATCCACACTTTCTACAATTAGGCCCCCGCCAATTTCACCTGCCAGTCTATAATTGAATCAATTAAAAAAATGTAACCTCTGTCTAAAGGAATCATGTGTCATGTAGCGCATTACAGAAATGAAAGCATTAGTTGATCTGATTGATTTAAAGTCATGGGATGTGAATATGGAACATTTATTGGTCATGGCATGCATAGACATTTCTGACATAATATGACCTTAAGAGAGTAAATCATGCTTTCACAGTGGGTCCCCAGACCAGAGGCTCAGAACGTCTGCCACACGCCACCTCACTGACGAAGGCAGTATGACAAAACGTTACAATGTTTAGTCTAATATTCAGACACCTTTTATGAATGCATTATGGTATATACAGTACACAAGGAGTGTACACACGGTATAAACTGTAGGATACATGTCAGTGCTTATGCAGCGTTTACACGTCTGATTGGCTAAACAATCCGTTGCAGTCCCCAGGGCATCACTGCAAATGAGAAGTGAGTTATCAGTTGACCTATATGGTTAAATAAAAGTGAAAAAATAACAGTATATATATTTTTTAAGTAAACTGCTCTGATTTGTCTTTTAATATATGGGAGACGAAAACTTGACTGGCATATTTGAAAAAAAAATTAAAAAAAGGATTGACATCTTAAAGAAGGATTGACATCTTAAAGAAGTCTTCTTCATCAATTGTCTTTGTCCTCTGGGTATACCCATCATTCCCTATGGGGGTGATTCTTCCCCCTAGCTGGGACTCTGTTATCCTCAAAAGTTCAAATGCAAACCCTAATGTACATGAACTCCCCAATAGGGACACAGCATCTGGGCGCAGGCAGTGCTAAACTGAGCCTGTTGGAATGTGTGCGTGTGTGTGTGTGTGTGCGTGTGTGTTTGTGTGTGTGTGTGTATACAAATATTTGGTACATTTTGTTCTGACGTTATTTGTGCTTTTCGGTAAAGTACACGTACAGCGCTTGTCTGTGGCCTGTGCAGCTTGTTTATATCCTGTTTATACTGTATTTTCAGGCCTGGTATGTGCTGTTTGACTATCAGACTCAAACAACAGCACAGCACTCCTGCAGCAGGGAAAAGACGACTGACAGAAAAAAGTGAAACAAAAAAACTATGAAGAATCCAGAAAATACATATATGCATATACAGTATATTGCTATTCTGTCAAATACAAACACATAATTTGCATACTATTAAAAATGATTAATGGAACTGGAGGACTGTGATTTAGTTCAGGTTTTTTTACCATGTGCACTCCTTCCAAGTACAGTGACTGCAGTCAGTGTCATTACTTCCTGTTAGAGGTCACAGTGATCTCTGTGTGGCTGAGGTATTCTGTCTGCTGTGCTTGGATATGATTTCACCTCTGCTCTTTTGCACCTGTGTGCCACACACCCAGGCAATGGTGTAGGAGATGGGGGGGACAGGGTTTATTTTACCACAGGACTTTTATTTTGAAAGGCCTCTGCATTACTACACACCCTTCCCTGGAAAATCTGAAACATTCTTTATAATTAATGCAGGTTAACTGGACGTCTGAAATACTCTGGCGTCGATAGTTTCTTTAACCTAACGCTATGTTTAAACAAAAAAAAGTCACTTAACGTTAGTTAAAATGTTTTATGAATTAGGTGAAAAAACCTACAGCTAGAAAGATAGCATTGTAGCTACCTATCAATCCACTAGTGCTAGTTTGCTGAGCTAGCTAACTGTATAGCATAGGTGCATGTTGCCATTTTGAACTCAGTACTGTGCTTCAACTGATCCTACTCTTAGACATACTATAGACATACTGTATATACGCTGAGTTTCAAAGCATTGGCACTAGATTTGGCTGCTAGATTGGCCCCGATTGATCACCTGAACTGTACTGATGACAATACTATGAAATTAATTATATGGTAGCAGGGAAAGAGTAAACAACTGTTTTCTAATTTTTTTTTATTCAGTCATGCTGATATTCTGAACAGTATGGATGATGCTAGGACAGATAGGTGTGCATTCTATCACGGTTGGAATTGTCTCGTTGCGTGCCAGTAAGTGTAAGTTATCCGGCGTTAGATTTTGTGTTTAGCTTCTGCGTTCGCTTACTGTTTCACTGGTTGCAAGTAGCAGTTAACGCTACTTAGTTAGCTTAATTAGTATCTTGTTGCTGATGCTCCAGTGCTTATTAGTTTCTATCGCTGCTTAGAAGTTGTATTTCAAACTTGATTGGTACTTAGCTGGTTTAAATTGGTTTTATTGTATCAGGCCTGTGTCTGTAGTTGAGCATTCCTTGAGTAGTGGGAGGAACCTGTGAGTTGTTAATTAGTCTGTATTGTTGTCAGGTGGCATTCGCCACTTAGTGCCTAGCACCACTCAGCTACATAAGTAACCATAGTTGTGGAAAGCGGCAGCTTTTCACGGCAGCCTCCCCGTCCTAGCCTCCCCGTACAAAGACTCAGTGGACAAAGACAAAGGAGTCTACCTGCAGCAGTCCAGTTAGGGAGTGCTCGCCGCACAGTAATTATCATTATCATAGTTTTGTATCTCCCTGTTCCACTTCCTCTGCATCTAACACTACATGCTACCTCCCTATCCCAGTCCACGTCTCCTCTTCTAGATTTCCTAGAAGGAGAGATTCTACTCACACCCGAAACCTCATCCACCCTCCTAGATCTCCCGGTGTCGACGTGGTGGTAGCAGGCGGACTATGGAACTGCCAGTCCACTGTCCGGAAAGCCGATTTAATCTCGGCCCAGGCCTCCCTACTCTCCCTGCAGTTTCTGGCACTCATGGAGATGTGGATCACTCCACAGAACACCTTCTCCCACACTCCACGACCCACAGGTAGAGGTGGAGGGACAGGTATACTGATCTCCCCCCTGTGGAGATTTGCTATTGTTCCTCTTCCTCACTTCTCACCCTCCTCTTTTGAATTTCATGCCGTCACTGTCACTGTTCCATGCAAACTGCACATCATTGTTCTTTATCACCCACCAGGTCCACTGGGGAGTTTCCTGGATGAGATGGATGCCCTTCTCAGTGCCTTCCCTGAGGATGGCACTCCCGTCCTACTCCTTGGTGACTTCAACCTGCTGCTGGACACACCTCAGTCCTCTGGATTTCCCCTGCTTCAGTCCTTTGACTTCACCGTGGCTGAATCCCCATCCACCCACAAGGCTGGTAACCAACTGGACCTGGTCTTCACTAGGAACCGCACCTCACCCAACACTATGGTATCTCCTCTACATGTGTCTGACCACTGCTTTCTGTCTTTTTCCCTCCCCCTCCCCTCTGTGCCTAAACCATCTTCACCTGCCCCCTCTGTCCTTGTCCGTTGCAACCTCCGCTCTCTCTGTCCCCCTTTGCCCTGTCAGCTACTGTTCTATCTTCCCTTCCCCCTACCGATGCCTTCTCTCAGCTACCTGTTGAGGAAGCATCATCCACCCTACTTTCCTCTCTCTCCTCCTCCTTTGATTCACTCTGTCCTCTATCCACTAAACCTGCTTGTCTTCGACCCCCCACCCCCTGGCTATCTGACTCCATTTGGGCTAACCGACTGAAACTACGAGCAGCAGAAAGGAAATGGAGAAAATCCAAATCCCCTGTGGCTCTGACTGACTTCCACACACTCCTGGCTACCTTTTCCTCTAACCTCTCCTCTGCTAAGTCTGCATTTTTCCTTTCCAAGATTCAATCTTCTGTTTCTAACCCTCGAAAACTCTACTCTACATTTTCCTCTCTGCTCACCCCTCCTCCTCCCCCAGCCCCCTCCTCTCTAACCGCGGATGACTTCGCATCATTCTTTTGTGAGAAGGTCGATGACATTCGTAACTCCTTCCCCCCATCCTCTCACTCACCTAACTCTCCCTCACTCATCTCGCTACCTAAACCTCTCACCCCTCTGTCCTCATTCTCGCCCCTCCCTGACTCGGACATCCTTCAACTTGTTCACTCCCACCGTCCCACCACCTGCCCTCTCGATCCCATTCCTTCCCCCCTCTTCCAGTCCATTGCTATGGACATCCTCCCCTTTGTCTCCAATGTTATTAACTCCTCTCTTTCCTCTGGCTCTGTTCCCTCTTTCCTCAAATGCACTCATGTTGTCCCCCTCCTCAAAAAACCCTCTCTGAATCCTGCTGTCATTTAAAACTATCGACCTGCCTCTCTCCTCCCATTCCTCTCCAAAACATTAGAGCGGGCTGTCTATAATCAACTGTCTGGTCATCTCCTACAGAACGACCTGCTTGATCTTAACCAATCTGGGTTCAAGGCAGGCCACTCCACAGAGACTGCTCTCCTTGCGGTCACTGAGGCTCTTCATGTGGCTAAGTCCCAATCCTGTAGCTCCATCCTCCTCCTCCTCCGCCTGTCGGCTGTATTCGACACGGTGGACCACCAGATCCTGCTCTCATCTCTCGTCGAGATGGGAATCTCTGGATCTGCATTGACATGGTTTGAGTCCTACCTGGCTGACCGGTCCTACCAGGTGGCCTGGAGAGGATCCCTTTCCTCTCCCTACACCCTCTCTACCGGAGTCCCACAGGGCTCGGTGCTAGGCCCCATCCTATTCTCCCTGTACACTTGTTCTGTTATTTCTGCTCATGGTTTTTTCTATCACTGTTATGCCGATGACACTCAACCCTTTCTCTCCTTCTCTCCGTCTGAGACCCAGGTGTTCAACCAGCCGAAGTTCACCCATGTCACCCCTCTACTGGCACTGGCTCCCCATCGCAACACGCATCAGATTCAAATCTCTGATGCTTGCTTTTCAAGCGGCTAGAGGTACTGCTCCCCCATACCTCCAGTCACTCATCACTCCCTACACCCCAGCCAGACCCCTCCGCTCCGCCTCCTCTGGCAAACTGACTGCCCCGCCCCTCCAGGCACCTGGAAGCCGCTCCTCGCGATCTCGTCTCTTCTCTGTCCTGACCCCTCGCTGGTGGAACGACCTTCTGCAATCGGTCAGGACCGCGGAATCACTTGCGATCTTCCACAAGAGACTCAAAACCCACCTTTTCAGACTCCACTACCACTGAATTCTGAACATCTAGCTAATTGTCACCACCACTGCCTATTTGTTCAACACTATATGCCCCTCCTTACTCCATTTCATAAAAATGTTTTTAAAAACACTAACCTTTTCCTTCCCAGTGTTACAGGTATGGTACGCAGTTGCCTGCAATGATGTCTATCGCCGTATTACTGCACTGATCTCTTGCGCTAACTATGATTGTTCCTACCATGTATTTATGCACATCTTGTAAGTCGCTCTGGATAAGAGCGTCTGCTAAATGCCTAAAATGTAAATGTAAAATGTACTAATTGTACAGTAAAGACTAAGTCCCCCTCTGTAATTCTCTGTGATTGCAATTTGCTTTAATTGTAGGTTAAAGTTTGTCTGTATTGTCTTCTCAAATGTCTCCATTAATCTTTTTCAAACATTTTTGTTCCAGGGGGGCATACCCCTAGACACCTCGAGCAAAATGTGCCCCCCCCATGTACAACTCACTCCTACGACCTTGCACTCATGTACAGCACATTGATCCTGTTATTTTAACATTGATTTGATTGAATTTTTAAGGTTCATGGATTGTGGTGTGCTGATATGCTCCCCCGACTCCTGACCCCTTCCCCTTTAATCATGGATAATTGATAATTGATTTATTGGTGGATTTTATTCACATTTCTTTGTGACTTACTGAAGGGGTCACATTGTCCTTTTACTTAACTCATTTATATGGTTGAAAACACAAAAATATGTTGAGTGAATCTGTTTTTTCAACCTTTTTTCCCCCTGACTGTGTATTTTCCCTCAGTTTGGAATGACTAATCACTGCAGCGTTCTCAATCAGCTTGGGAGAGCAGAGTCAAGAACGTGCTCTGCCGTCCCTGAGTGGAGCAATGTTAAAGGCACTCGCCCGGAGTGCAGGTTGCCTGCTGTGGTCAGGGTTTGAGCCCCGGCCGCGCCAGCCCGGCTCTGGCCAGGAGTCCTATTGGGGGCGGCGATTGGCTGTCCATCCTGTGAGAGGGGGGAGGGAAGCCGGCATGAGCTCCCTGCTTACTCCTCATAAAAACATTTTTTTTTTAAAAGACTAACCTTTTCCTCCCAGTGTTACAGGTATGGTACGCAGCTGCCTACAAAGATTTATATCGCTGTATTACATGTTACTGTATAATGATTGTTCCTACCATGTATTAATGCACATCTTGTAAGTCGCTCTGGATAAGAGCGTCTGCTAAATGCTTAAAATGTAAAAATTTAATGTAAATGTGACCTCACTGCGTACAAGAGTGTGTACAGTTGACGGCTTGGTGAGTTCCTTTTCGGAGCTCCCAGAACTACGGCAGTGAGCTCGCAGTACCAGGGGGTATAGTTGACATGAAAAGAGGGTACAATTGGCTACTAAATATGGAGGACTAAATACTAAATCTGAAACAAACAAACAAACAAACAAATCTGCCCATAGCTGCTTCCCTTTCTCTTCCAGTCCCCTAGCTGAGCTGCGCAGTCATTGTGGCTGAGGAGTGCACTTCATGCGCAGCTGACGCAGGCAGAATGAAGACAACTGGTTAGCCAAAGGAGTCATTGGTGCGAGACGAGGACAATCCCGCCAAACTTGAACCGTCCCTTCATGGGTGATGTTACGGCTAATTTTGCGATGCCCTGAAGGGTTACTGGCCATAGTCAACACTGACACCGTCAGGATTCAATACCAGACCATGGGATGCATCCACAACTTTGGAACAGTTGTTTTACTTTTAACAAGATGAGCCAGCAGCCCCATGAGTGAACCCTTAAAAAGGAAGGCTTTTACCAAACTGTGTCCAACACTCAAGAATATTGCCCAGGTGTCAACAGCAAAATGTCCTTTGAGGTTAAGCCTGTCACTTTGTCTTTGATGTTCTGAGCAGGTAGAGAGTGGAACTCTCTTTAATAATTCAAACCTGACCTTCAGAAACAAAGAAACATGCAGGTAAAAGTCAAACAGAAACAACATCAATTACAAGGGCCTATGCAACTCAAAACATCAGTTGAATCAGGAATTATATGTGAAATGAAATTAAGGATAACTGCACTGTCATGTACATAAAAAGATTGTTCAACAATGTACATTTGTTGATGCGGTGAGCAAGAAACAGCTCTAAAATGCATTCCTTTTATTACTTTCTAATATCTTATTCATATTTTTGTATATTCTGCTATTTTCATCATATTGTACAATATTCTGTTGTAGTTTATGTCCAAAAAGCATACAATAAACTATTTTTAGAGGGGGGGAGAGAGGAAGACCAAGAGGAAGAGAGAGAGGTGAATAGAAAGAGATCAAAACAAGATGCTCTGTTATGATTGAGCTGTCCTTGTTTCCGACCTTCTGTCCAGCTCAGGGGGAAGGGGGGGGGGGGATTCTATGGGGGCATGGGGGCCAGGTACAGGAACCCTATGTGGTCCCCTGGAGGATAAGGAAACTCAACAGATTAAACATGCTGCAACCCTTAGAGATGTATCAGGTGTATTCATTCCTCTTATGGTACAGGAATCTTTTATTTTTACATCAGTGATTTTATCATACACAAGGGGATACACACAGATACACAAGCACACACATACAGATAAACACACACACACACACACACAGAACAGGCACACACACAGATAATGTGAATACATAGATAAAAACATACAAGTGCACTGTCACACATGCACCCAGATAAAAACCGAAACACACATGCACAGACAGACAGAAACTCTCTCTCTCACACACACACAGACACACAGATAAAAACAAACACACACACACACACACGCATAGACAGACTGACAGACACTCTCTCTCTCACACACACACACAGACACACACACAGATAAAAACAGACACACACACGCATAAACAGACTGACAGACCCTCGCTCTCTTACACACACACACACACACACACACACATACATACATACATACACACACAGACAGGTGGACAGACACTCACTCACACAGACACACAGATGGACTGATAGACACTCAGGACCGTGTGGCTGCAGACACAGCTGGAGGAGAGATATTTCTCAGGCTCTGAGAGTCACAGGGCACTCTGAAACGCTGATTTAGAGCAGCAGCTGGGATGAATAGAGAGGAAGAGGAGGAAATAAAGATGAGAGGGGGTGATGAGGGGGCCCTAAGATCATTCTTCCAATCCATTCTCTGAGTCTCAAGGAGGGAGAGACTGCAGCGCTTCAGGCAGTGAGAGAGACACCTAAATAACACATAACCCAGAGCCACCTACACACTTCAATGAGTCCTACACACACTAATAGTCACACACATGCACACACTTACACTAATACATTTACACACACACACACACACATATACACTAACACACACAGACACACTTACACTATTATATTCACACACACACACACACACATATACACTAACACACACAGACACAGACACACACACACTTACTCTAATACACACACAAACAGACACACACATACACTAACACACACACACACACAAGCACTTACACTAAGACTCACCACCAAGAGCCACCTACACAGCTCAATGACTCCTACACACACTAATATTCACACACACACACACGCACATGCACACTCACACAGATATACTGTATATATATACTAAGACAGACACACTCACACAGGCACATGCACACAAACGCGGTTGCTCATGTAAGACAGTAAAGGACAGATTCATAAATGAAATTTGAGAAAAGAGAGAGGTAGAGAAAAGTCTATATACATTATTAATCAACAGTTCTGGAATAGCGAATCTAACATCGGTTGGTCTGGCTCCCCTGATTGATGACAACCAGAATTTCCTGTTCATTAAAAAATAATTCATATTGCTCATTCAGTGAAACCAAACCTTGAATATTACCGAGACAAAACCGAATCTCATTATCTTGCCCGTGCAAGTACAACGCCATTTTGGCATGGCACTTTTTTTTTTAATGATCAGAGGGAATACATTTTTAAAAATAAAACTACAGAGGCCCATATTCTGAGGCTTGTGAAAGGCTTGGGGCATTTAAAAGTTTATGTCATCTCCTACGGAACAGATTCAGCACAATGCAATTTTAATCCGACAAGAGTGAAAAAAAAAAAAGTGAAATAACTCTAAGCCGCTCTGGATAAGAGCGTCTGCAAAATGGCTAAAACGTAAATGCAAAATGTAATAAAGTGGTCAATATTGTATTTTATCTGGTTCCGTGTGGCTCAGTAGCGGGAGCATGGTGCTGACAATGCTTAAATTGTGGTTTCAATTTCAACGCAAAAATAAAAATGTGTGCATTCATTATTGTAAGTCGCTTTACTGTAAGCGTCTGCTACATGATATAGCCTACTGTACTGTATGCTATGTACATGCTGCTTTATAATACGGCGAGCCTTGCAAAGAGGTTGGTAAGTGCCGCTGTCTGAGACATACATGTCTGAAAAAAATAATATGCAAGCTAATTAACGGTCTCATTTATTATTAAAACGTGTAATCCCGCCGTTTTCTTTATTTTCGAGAATAATCAGGGCCGTCTTGTTTCAAATTTCCACGAGCGGGACGGACGGTGTTGGATGACCACGCTCGACGAGATACACGGAGAATACGCGCGTGCTGGATTTACACGACAGAGGGGAAAGCTGTATCGCTTACGGGCCTGACAGCGAGCAGAAGAAAAGCGAGGACAATGCTACCACTTATGAGTGATTACCTGTTTCAACCTCATCCTCCACCTTTCAAAAGGGGCTCACGTTTACCCGGACAATGACTGTCTCAACTACATTCAGAGAACACGCCCGCGATGCATATGCCGGTATGCACAGTACAGGGGGTAGACAAAAGAATGGAAAGCCAAACGAAAAAGGACTCATATTATAAGTATTTAAATCGCAATTAAAAATGACTCTACACACATGTCTCATGTTGATACCAATATGTCTCTGTTATGAAATCAATTTTAAAATCAACAATGTATTATCTGAGTTTCTAAAGCAAGGAAAGAGATCTTGAATAGATTTTGAAAGGTAAAATAATGCCTGAATTGCAGATGCTTCAGTCACAGAAATGGCAAAATTATTTAATCTGTCAAGGGGAACAGTGTCAAAAATCATGATGGCCAAACAAGGAAAAACTGCATCAGGATAGAGGAGCAGTCGCCACAAGTCGAAGCCTCACTGACAGGGATTGACAGACACTTAACAGGATAGTTGCTAAAAAACCACAAAACAACAGCCTCAAATATTACCACTGAACTCAATCTATACCTCCATGACCCAGTCTCAACAAAAAACGCATATAGTCATTCATCCATCCATTATCTGAACCGCATATTCCTGGCCAGGGTCGCGGGGGGGCTATCCCAGCATGCATTGGGCAAGAGGCAGGAATACCTCCTGGACAAGTCGTCAATCCATCACAGGACACATTCACTTACACCTACAGGCAATTTAGACTCTCCAATTAGCCTAACGTGGATGTCTTTGGACTGTGGGAGGAAACCAGAGTACCTGGAGGAAACCCATGCAGACACGGGGAGAACATGCAAACTCCACACAGAAAGGCCCCGGCCGGGATTCGAACCTGGGACCTTATTTCTGTGCGTGACAGTGCTATCCACTGCACCACCGTGCCACCACCGTATGGTATAGTATCTATAAATGGATCTCAGTCTCCGGGCTTGAACCTAATGGAAATGTATGGTTTGAATTTAAGAGTACAGTACACAAGCACAGACTGAAGGATCTTGAAAGATTCTGTATGGAGGAATGGTCAAAGATCCTCCCCAATATATTCACCAATCACATAAAACACCATAGAAGATGACATGTTAATGCAGATTTATTTTTGTTGGATTTTAGTTAAAATAATTATTCGGGGTGTGAATAAATGTGATGCACATTACATGTCTTTTTTTGGAAAAACAATATGACTTGTTAAAGAAAATATTTTTCTCTGAACAATTGTATTAGTATAAAAGAATGTAATTGTTTTTGAGCATACAATATTGCCCGTATCCTGTATTGTTTATTTTATACAGCCTATATTTTTGCTAAACATCTTCAGTAAAGATCTTGTGGAGGATGTATTTCCATGTGGACGAATTAAAAAAAATGCTTGCTTGGGTTATGGGAACTTGTTATGCAGTTATTACATATCAGTCTCCAGTACAAGAATTAACAGTAATAATAACAAGAATAACTTTATTTATACAGCGCTATTCTCACGTGGCTTTTCAAAGTGCTTTACAGAATCAAAATGACCCGGAGCAGAATGGGGAAGAAGGAAAAACGGACAGGTCGCAATCCAGAGGCGGCGAAAACAAAAACACAAGGCAATTAAGGTAAGTGTCGAGTGATGTGGAGTGTGTGAGATGGAGAAAGACAAGGGCGGTCTATTCTGCTCTCCAAGCATCTCTGTTATCTATCATTTATCATAGAGATGTGGGTTAGAGTGTTTCATTACTCTCTGAGCATGCTGTCAGAAGAGCACCCTATACAAAGACCAGACAAAATGACTTGTCTATTTTTGGACATCATTGATTGGCTTGCATCTCCGGCCTTGTTCTTTTTTATTGGTCAGTTGGTTGGCACGGCGGTGATGAAGTCATCGCTATAAATGTAATGAAAGAGCTGTAGGATGGAGGATCAGAGGTGATTTTCTGTTGATGAACGATTGGACTCTTCCTCCCTCCAGAGTTTGTGTTTGTGTGTGTATGTGTGTGTGTGTGTGAATGCACATGTTGTTTCTCATTTTGTGTGCATGTTTCTGCTTTTGTGCATGCATGTGTGTGAGTGTGTGTGCATGTGTGTGTGTGCGCGTGTGTGTGTGAGTGTGCATGCATGTGCGTGTGTGTGCGTGTGTGCGTGTGTGTGTGTGTGTGTGTGCGTGTGTGTGTGTGTGCGTGCGCGTGTGTGTGTGTGTGTATGTGCGTGCGTGCGTGCGTGTGTGTGTGTGTGTGTATGTGCGTGCGTGTGTGCGTGCGTGTGTGTGTGCGTGCGTGTGTGTGTGTGTGTGTGTGTGCGTGCGCGTGTGTATGTGCGTGCGTGTGTGCGTGCGTGTGTGTGTGCGTGCGTGCGTGTGTGTGTGTGTGTGTGTGTGTGTGTGTCCCCACATCGATGTCCCCACATTAACCCTTTGTCCAGGCCCTGTGCAGAGTAGAAATAGCACCTGCCGGAGGACATACATCATCCAAAAGGTGTAAAGACTGGAGGGGCCCAGGGGGGCAATCCCAGAGTGCAGTTCACAGGGCAGGTTGAACAGTTGAAGATCATTTTGGATGGGGGGTCAGACAACAAATGAGGTCTGGCTTGAACTCTGGGGAGCTGTGAATTGTCACATGTTCAGTACTGAAAAAAAAAAAAACCAAAGAAAGAGGTCAGAGGTCACTTGATGGAGAGGCGCTAAATCCAAAGTGTGACGGCTGGCCGCAGCCGTGGTGTTAGAGCCCCACAGGTCCCTGACCTCTGTGGCACACGGGCGGCAGCTCTGTGGTCATGCGGTGGAATGGACTGTGGAGCCCGGTCCTCGTCTCCTGCAACCAGCACCAAGGCTCACCCTGAACACGGCTATACTGAGCACTGAGCCACAGCCCGATCCCTATCCAATGACACGGAGGACGTACAGGGCAGTGCCCCACCTGGGATTTGAACGTGCAATCTCTAAGTTACAAGCCCATTGCATACATATACTGTGCACATAATCAAGTTCTATCATGTCCAGTCGTACCCTGTACTATACTACTACTGTGTCTAACCCAGATATAATAATAATTATTATTATTATTATAATAATAATGATAATAAAATAAGAATACATTTTACTTATAGAGCGCTTCTCATTACAATGAGTCTCAAATTGCCTAACATACATGAATATTGACATAAAATCTACAATAATAATAGTAATAATAACAACAAAGACAAAAAATAAAAGTGCAAAAAAGTGGGTGGGTGAATTAGAGTTGACTAAAGGCAGTTCTGTGAGGTGTGTTTTAAGGCCCGATTTAAAAGCATTAACAGTCCATTTGGTCCTGAGGTGATCAAGAAAGGCATTACTGCAGAGCCTCTGGGTTTCTGGCACCTGGAGGATTTTCTCTTGGCTGGAGCGGAGAGCGCAGGGAGGGTTATAAGGGGAATGTACAGGTGACTGCCAAAATAAAGGGAACACTTGAGTAAATGAAGGGTTTTTGCAGGTCATTTTCCTGGCATGCTTTAGGTCCACTCAACCCGTTAGAGGTCAAGGTAAACACAAATAAATACAAAGCCATTCTGAATGATCACCTTCATCTGGTGAAACATTTCTATCCTGATGGGAGTGGTCTCTTCCAGGGTGTCGGTGCCCCCATCCACAGGGCACGAGTGATCACTGAGTGGGTTCCTAATCCAATTGAACACTTATGGGAGATTCTGGAGCGGCGCCTGAGACAGCATTTTCCACCATCATTGACAAATCACCAAATGATGGAATTTCTTGTGGAATGCTGCATCCCTCCAAAAAGTCCTAGACACTTGTAGAATACATTCCAAAGCATTGAAGCTGTTCTGGTCTTGGTGGCCCAACGCCCTATTAAGACACTTTATGTTGGTGTTTCCTTTATTTTGGCAGTTACCTGTAGGCTGGATAGGTAGAGATCCATTCAGAGTCAGAATGAGGATTTTGAAGGTCAGAATGAAAGTTTTGAACATGATCCTGTGTTTTACTGGCAGTCAGTGAAGTTCATCAAGGATCGGGGACATGTTTTTGTTTCTGTGAGACCTCTAGAAGCGCCGTTTTGAATAAGTTGTAATTTGACGATTGAGGCATCTGCTAGGCCTCCAAGCACTGCGTTGCCGTAATCGATCCAGGAGAAGATGATGAAGGTGTGGATGAGTTCATCATGTTTTTCAGTTGGAAAGAGGATAGAGTCTCTTCTGGATGTAAACATGAGCTACAGAAACGTGATAAGACTAGACTCCTTGGATGTTATGCGGGGACTGTTCCCGTGATCTATAAGGCACCGTGTGAATCTTATTGAACCCTCCCGAATGTCATGGCTCACAGCGGGGGGCAGTAAGCATGTCTGTCCAGCCAATCAATAAGGTCACTCAAAAAAACAACCAGCTTAATGAAGCAATGCATCACCGTCATGCTGCAAAATCATTAGGTTCTTTGTGTGTGTGTGTGTGTGTGTGTTGGTGTGTTTATGTGTGAGCATTGTGCATGTGTGTAGGATTGTCTGGAATACGATCCCATCATGGAATTGCATTAAATAATGCATGTATCAATTATGGCTGCATACACTGAAGGTGGGTTCACGGGTGTGTGTTTTTTAACACCTATGTTGACTATTTTGTCACAGCTCTGCATCCAACAAATAAGGAAAGAAAGACAGAGGTAAACAGTGAGTGTGTTATGGGCGCCTGGTCACATGGTCTATTTAATGGTTTGCTGTTGAATACCTGCAGGGAGAGCAGCCTGCATCCACTCACCCTGCCTGCGAGATACTGAACACAGGTTAGTCACCCTGCCCTGAGATACTGAACACAGGTTAGTCACCCTGCCTGTAGGGTACTGAACACAGGTTAGTCACCCTGCCCCTGAGATACTGAACACAGGTTAGTCACCCTGCCTGTAGGGTACTGAACACAGGTTAGTCAACCTGCCTGTGAGATACTGAACACCGGTTAGTCAACCTGCCTGTGAGATACTGAACACAGGTTAGTCACCCTGCCTTTGAGATACTGAACACAGGTTAGTCACCCTGCCTGTAAGATACCGAACACAGGTTAGTCACCCTGCCTGTAAGATACTGAACACAGGTTAGTCACCCTGCCTGTGAGATACTGAACACAGGTTAGTCACCCTGCCTGTAAGATACCGAACACAGGTTAGTCACCCTGCCTGTAAGATACTGAACACAGGTTAGTCACCCTGCCTGTGAGATACTGAACACAGGTTAGTCACCCTGCCTGTAGGATACTGAACACAGGTTAATCAACCTGCCCGTAAGATACTGAACACGGGTTAGTCAACCTGCCTGTAAAATACTGAACACAGGTCAGTCACCATGCCTGTAAGATACTCAACACAGGTTAGTCACCCTGGCTGTGAGATACTGAACACAGGTTAGTCACTCTGCCTGTAAGATACTGAACACAACTTCTGGACCAGTTTTATTCTGAGGGGGAATCCCAACTCTTCTCTTGCAGGGACTTGTACAGGTCCATTAGACACCACTGTTTCCTGTGTGGGTCCCCAGATGGCTTACACAGGCTTCCTTCTGCTTTTTTCCCCCCAAATAACATTTGCTACAGCTTACAGACAAACAATATTAAATATTAATTTTTAATTATTTTTTAAAATCTCTTTTTAATTAGATTTTGTGCTATTTACATTCATGTCTGCAGGGTGCTGTTGATCGGGCGTCTCTCCTCACTTCTACGCAGCAAAGCCCTCTTTTCTCTTCTCCCACAGCCATCCCTCGTTCCCGACTGAAGTCCTTACACACCGACCAAGACCCCCTGTGGCCATTCATTTGGAGTCACCCCCTCTTGTCCCACTGTGTTTCAGTTGTCAGAAACTGGTTAGGAGCACACACATGCTCTTTTATTTTGACACGCTACATAAGACCAATGATTTGGGGCAGTCTCTTCCCAGAGTCCCTTTTAAAAAATGTTTTACCTTTTAAAAAAAAAGCTGAACTCATGACCCGAAAGGGAGGAAATTATGTTTTTGAGTTTGGACTCGGATGGTGGCTACTGTTGGGCAAGGCTGGCATTGTTGTGTTTGTTTTATTGTTATTTAGCGGCCATTTGTGAGGTCCATCGGGTGCTTGCCGTTGTGTGTTGCAGTCCGATCAGAACGCCATCGGAGAGTGCAGGTTTTTGTCTGTTTGTTCGGCCCCGCCTCTCTGTTCTTATTTTTATAGTTTAATCATTTTAGTTGCGGACTGCATGTTGTTTGCACACAGAAATGCAACAGTAATGTGTGATCACGAAGCAGGGAGAGAGTCACTTGTTGCCAATGGGCTGGCGGAACGGGAGGTCAGTCTCAAAGCCCCATGCTCTGAAACACAGGTCTCATCAACACAGCTCTCTCTCTCTCTCTCTCTCTCTCTCTCTCTCTCTCTCTCTCTCTCTCTCCTTCTCTCATCATCTCTGCACTGTACTAAAGTGTCCGTACCGCTCGCTAACAAGTCTCTCACCGCTGCCCTCGTTATGGTCCCCGGCCAGTTAATTAGCTGCCCGGCTATTAGCCAGGGGCGAGGAGGCAGTCAGGTATAAATGTCTGGTAATGAGCAGGAAACAATAAAGGATAGACAGGTAGGACGAGTCCCCAGGTGGGACAAGGGGAGAGGAGGTGCTACAGAATGCCGCACACATTCAGGCACAATCACTGTGCTTTTTTGAAAAGGATCCTCACTTGAAGGAAAAGAGTTTAGAGATACAGTACCCAGAACCCCATTTCTTCTCCTGTGGTCATGGGAAGCATAATAAAACTATTTCCTGCATTTGCATGTCACGTAAGAATCTTTAAACATGCTGACCACACCCTGGCACAGAGACGACTGCATGAATTTATCACACGTATGCAGTTCTCCTTACAGTGCCTTCAGACCAAAAGCTTCTAAAACACAAACGCGAAACCGCCAGCTTCTAAAACAGAGAGAGCGATGCATGCCGCGCGATAGCGTGGGCTTCGTGGCCGGGGGGGAGCAGAGGCCTCCTCCTTGCACCTCCAAACCCTCGTCCTGTCCCATCCCATTCCTGTTTATCAGGGTTAGAAACTTTGGAGGTGTGTGTGTGTGTGTGTGTCTGTGAGAGAGAGAGAGAGAGAGAGAGAGAGAGACAGAGAGAGAGAGAGAGAGAGAGAGAGAGAGAGATCAAACAAAAGGAAACTAAACTTAAAAAAAGTCAAATAATAAATGTATTTGAACTTCATTGAAGAAGGAACTTCTCTTTTCTTTTTGCTTTTTGCCTAATGGGCGCTGAGTGGGCACGTTTTCCAGGAAGCCTGAGTTCTTATGAATTGATTTAGTTTAGATTTTTTCTCTTTCTTTCTTTCCTAGTGACTATATTTTACTCAGAATATACTCTCTCTCTCTTTTTCCTTACTGGAAAGCACTCTGTGAGCTCTTCTTGATTCCTCATTTTGTTCTTGAGTCAGGAACGGAAGCGAACCTTCTCTGGGTGTCTGTAGGAGGGCCCTTGTGTCTCAGTTTCCTTCTGTTCCTATGTGTCTGTGTCATAAAAAAACATGGGGCACCAAATGAAAAGGAATATATTTGTCGAGAGTGTGCATTTGTGCGTTATGCATTGAAAGAGCATCAACTGCTGCGATTCTCATCAGAGTTGGTCTTTGCCTGCTGTGTTTGCTCAATTCCCAGTTACATCAAAATTCAAGATTCGCATACAAATCTTGTGCTCACACCATCACAAGAAAAAAATAAATGCTTCAAAATGAAGATTGCGAACTGCAGACTGAATCAGACTCTTTGTGACGCTATCAACACTTGTTTGGTAAAGTCTTGGTAAAGTCTATGAAGGGGCGTGGCCAACATATGAAAGAGGGTGTGGCTTGGCTTATCTATCCTTGAATTGTTTATCAGTGCCTGTAAAGGGCATGGCTAAATTAAGAAAGAGGGCATGTCCTCATTTATCTATCCTTGAATAATTTGGTAATGTCTGTGAAGGGCGTGGCCAACATAAGAAGGAGGGTGTGAACAGAGAATACGCTCTCCTAAAACAAACACAAACTCCAGGACAAACACATGGAAGTTAAGGGAGGTGGGAAGGGCATGACTGGTGTTTCCGGCCCCTTTATCGTTGTGTTGCCACGTTTACGGAGGAATGGAGTGAGCGAACAAACAGTGTTCCATTCTATCCCTAATTTGTTTATTTATTTGTTTGTTTATTTGTCAGGGGCGTAGAAAAGGCATTGTTAAACGTTAAAAAACAAGCATCGGATGCATTGCTTTAAGTGTTTGTAGCCAAAGGCTAATCTCCAACACCTGTTCCCAATAATCTACAGGGGAAAAAAATATATATCAAAAAATAAAAACAAACAAAACAAAATACATGCATGAAAACATTTTTAAAAGTACATCCACTTAGTACAGCAATTAATAAATACAAATAAATAAATAATTATAATTATATATATATATACAGTGTATATTAATAATATATATATTATATAATAATAATAATAATAATCATAGCTAACTGGATGTGAGAGCAGCTCAGCTCCAGGCAGATGGGAGGGGACAGTAAACCGTGAGCACCTTTTATTTCATTGGAGGGAGATTACCGCGGTGAGCAGCTGTTAATGGACGCGCAGGCTCCTGCAGGTAACGGTGATGTCACTCGATCCTGCTGTGTGTGACATGTGGAAATGGGTGTGGAAATGTCACAGACATTAGCTGGGGGTTTACCCCTCCATTTCCAGACTGCCAAATCATGCTGTAAAGTGGAAATGACCAAACCCTTATCCTGCAGATCAGGAACGGTCTTTTCAGTCCTGATAGAGGTCAGAGGTCACAGGCTCAAAAACCAAGGTTTAAGCCACTATTTAGGCCCCTTGCAAATTGCCTGTTTATTTATGTATCTATTTATTTTGTTTTCCCTCCATCTCCCAAGAGAGAGAGAGAGAGAGAGAGAGAGAGAGAGAGAGGGGGGAGAGGGAGAGGGAGAGGTTCTGAGACTGAGGGTCCTTGTTTTTTGGGGATGGGAGGGTGGGGGTTGTTAATGTAATCAAATGTTTTATTGTCTTAACAACACAAATTATCTTGTCCTGCATTGAAGAATTTGAATTTGACAGAGACCTAAATGAAGGTCTGTGGAGATCCAGCCCAGAGAGGACCTGGGACTAACCACAGTACCTGTTCACCTTTTTACCTGTTCATCAGTTTACCTGGCTATTTATTTACCTGCTTAACATAAACACAAGTTAACACACAAACACCCTTGTACAGATAAAATCACATGGGACTACAAGTGTGAACAGCACATTCGCACATGCTTACACACACACACACACACACACACACACACACACACACACACACAGGTACACACACTTCCTTCAAAGATTAATGTATGATCCTTTGAACATTTTCTCTATCTATATGACCCGGCCCAGAATTGGGGTTGAGCCCAGCGTGATGGAGGTTCAGGGCCTGTGATTGTGCCTGTGACCATCTTATCTCGCTGTGATTGTGTCCAGAGTTTTGGACACATCAAAAAAAGAGAGAAAAAAATCACACACTCCTTTGAGTGGTTCTGTTGAAATGTGGGCGGGTTGTTCAGCTGTAGACGAGCAGTGCACACCGCTTACGGGAGACGGCTGACTCTGTACCGTACAACTGCTGTTCGACAAAACACTCAAAAACTCAAAAAAATTGATTGTGTTGCATTTTCAGTCGGTCGTAATCAGTTTTTTTCTTTCTTAGAATGTGGGGGTACAGATCGTGGCTTTCCCATTTCACTTGAACTCCCAAGCTCTCCGATTTGAAGGTTTTGCCAGGAGGAGCTTTTTTAAGAAGTAGCCCAGCGGGACCCGGGAAGTCCCAAAACCTGCTACCAAGTGTGACATATAACATTGACGTAATATCAAATTAACTGTCACACTCTCTCTCTCTCTCTACCACACACACACACACATTCTTTC